>JABXWE010008920.1:0-49023 GCA_014611495.1 Limonius californicus | reverse complement strand
CGTATAAGCAAGAACAGCTACCGTATGTCCTTCATCAGTAGCATGTCTGTTCCTAGGAAGCGGTATACTGTTATTTATTACAAAAGATCCATGCTCCCTAAGATTGTTTTCCAAATTTTTAAACGTTTTATGATCAGGATGTCTTCTCTCAGGATATTGCTCGGAATACCTTCTAGCTGCCTCCCTCGAATTACTTCCACACAAACCATACACTAACATCATATCGCACTTTTCGGAATTCGAATAATTCATATTCTATCAAAATACAGGGAATAATAATAACTTCAATGAATTTAACAACATAAAGTGACAGAATTTTGTTTAGAAAACAATTGAAAATCAGCATGCTATTCGTCCGAATAGCACATGTACCTACCTACTTGATATTTTCTTTGTTAACGACAGTTGATAAAATATTTAATAGCTTTTATCTCGATAATTTTATAAGTGCCATTGTTAAATAATTTGATTTGAACTGAATATAACTTCAAGTGAAAATTTATTCAAAGGTGCGTTTTTTTTAATACATGCCTTTTATAAATGTGGATACACTAAAAATAAACCTTTGTATTTATTAGATGTAGTTGATAGCATACATTTAATTGCTATTCGAATAAAAACACATTTTTGTTTGTAGAAAGCTGTTGATTTCATCACCTACTAGATAAACACTATAAACCTCAATTTTTTGCATGGCAAACTTTAGGTCAAGTTTTTTTCGAAAATTTTCCCATGTGTAAGGCCCATATTAATTTATATGGCTGTAAAGGGAATAAAAGGTACTATCTGAATATTAAAAAAAAAGTATACTGTGCTATTTGAAAAAAAAAAGTTGAATATAGCTGTCATTACACTAACGCACTTTTTGTAAATTGCTTTTTCCTATCGTATAGAGAATTTCCTCCCATTTAAGAATATATATACTTTATTTTATGTATTGTTAACAATAACGAAGTTACAAGCCTGGGGAGTGAAGTCTGGGACACCCTGTATATATGGCCTCTCTCATTTTCGGCCATTTATCTATATTCTGCACTTGTTGGATTCTGATCGGTCTGGCAGTCTTTTTAGGTGGTCAATTCACCGCACTGGGGGGTGTTATAAATCTTTTTCACATTTAGTGTCTTCTATTCAGAATTGTATTGGTCCATGTATCGTCCTTATGTCTGGGCACTTGGTCTGCGTGACGTGACTCATGTGTTATTACGTTAGGATTGTAAAGACGAAAATAAGGAACAAACGATAAGAAACCTGTAAAAATGACAGATCACAGGCAAAATACGCACATACCGTTCGGGGTTATGAGATATATGTATTGAAAAATAGCAAGTTCTACGCAATGTAACTAATAGGGCTAAGTAGGGGTCACGTACCCTTCATTCATTTTCTATTGCGCTTTCTTGAGAGAAAGAGAGAGAGAGAGATGGCGAGAGAGGGCGAGAGACCGAACGAGAGAGTGAATGAGAGAGAAGGGGAGAGAGAGGGGGAGAAAGAGAGAGACAGAGAAATAGAGAGAAAAAGAGAGATTCAAAACGAGGTAAAGGTGCAACTGAAGAGAGTTAATATACCAAAACTTCAACTACTATTTTCGCTAAAATAGTTTAACTGCAAATAGCAGAAATAATTGTATGGGAACTGAGAATAGTGTATATACTCATTTTGCATATTTTACATATAAAACTATTAAAAAGAAATTCAGGTTTATTGTTGACCGAGTATTAGATTTTAAATTTACAAATATATTGTTATCCTGTATAAACAATTTTTTGTTTCTTTTGTTCCACTGTATGTTGTAATATTCTAATCGTAAGATTATCGGAATCAAAATTGCTTATTTTATAATAATATAGAAGATTTTTCAGCAGAATCGAACTATATAGAAAGTGGTATTTCTCCTCAGCATACCTTCGATATGTACAAAAATCTGTTATTCGCAAATTATAACTAGTTGTGTATTAGTACCTACCTTTGCAATTAGAGAAAAATCTAAAAACACTAATTCAAAAAGTGTAATTTTAATACTAAAGTAGTAACAGCCGAATAAATTTTCTTTGTTTATTGCAAAGAAAAAATTACGAAAGCAGGTAATTTATTCACTTATTGCTAACATGTGTCTTCTTGTATTAATATTGCTATTACAAAATGCAGATAGACAAATATTAATTAAACAAGATATGAATTTTTTATTATTAATCCACATGGTATTTGATAAGGTCCATAAAACCAATTCCTTTTACTGATTCAGTATCCTTATCAGATTTCTTGCCGCCGGAGCTCTTCAGTATCGTCGGTGTTGCCTCCTCAACCTTTGCTCCAGGCATTATAGACATCTTACGAGAAGATGCCTGTAACAAAAACAGCTTAGTTATCATTTTCCTTTTTCATCCTATCCCATAATGTATAATGGATAGCACTGAAATGTTGCATGTTGGATGGATCACAAGTATAACAGATAGGCGCTAGTCACCAATAAAAAATATTAAAATTTGACTTGAGTTTTCTCTCAATTAAAAAGATAGGTGTAGTTTTGTTAAATAACTGCATAAGCATAACATTTTCGGTTGAACCCCTTTCAATCATTTAAACGACACTAAAAGTGAATATTTTCTAACTTGTACCAATACCTACCCTACCAATTGATTAGTTTACCATTTTGTAACTATTACAAAGCTATTTTAACTGTTTCCGTCACACGTAAATTTTATTTTCTACTAACAGAATTCGCAATGTTAAGTTTCTTTGAAAATTATTTTTTTAAGATATTTGTAAACTATTAGGAAGTGCGTAGGTAAATTCGGAACAGGAACCCGTAACAACAGAGGCCAAAATGCGGTAAACTTAATGGAAGAACACCAATTAAAAATAATTAATTCCTACTTCCACAAAAAGCTACATTGTAAATGGACATGGTAAAGTCCTGACAAGATAATAAAAAACGGAATAGATTTAATTATTACAAATAGAAAATACATAGTCACAGACGTAACAGTGCTGAATAACGTGCAAACTAGTGATCATCGAGTGGTCAGAGCAAAAATAATAATAAATACAAAACTAAAAAGAAGACAATTAACCACCAATAAAAGCAAAACAGTAAACCACGTTACACTGAAAGAATATGAAGAATCCTACAGAAACATCTTAGTAAAGCACTTGAAAAGGACCCTATGAATCGGGAAACAGATATTGACAAACTTAATCAATATATAACAGAAAAACTGATGAGTGGCAAAGAAACAAAAATCAAGTAAGATAACAGAAGAAACGTTTCTTCGTACGAGAAATAGCGGAAAAAATAAATATTACAGAAGAAGAAACTAAAGAATTAAACAAACAAACTAGAAGAAGGGTAAGAAATGACGTGAAACAATATAAAAAAGGGTTTGATCAAGGAATAATTGAAGAAAACAAAGGCCCGAAAATATTTAGGAAACAAATAAGTGAAGGAAGAAGAGAAATAATAAGCATAATGGATGACACAGGGCAAATAATAAATGAAAGGCAGGATATTCTAAGAACAATAGAGCAATTATATCAAAATTTGAACTCGTCAGAAACACCAGAAATACAAAATATTCCTAGAGGTAGAAGGACGTTAACAAGACACTGTAGCGAAGATATCCTCTCTATTTGTAAATATGAAATTAAAGCAGCGATGAAAAAAATGAAAAACAGTCAAGCAACAGGGATAGATGAAGTACTAATAGATATGATAAAAGTGGGTGTTGAAAAACTTCTACACTACCTGCAGCTACTCTTTAACCAATGTATCGAAGTAGGAAGAATACTTGAAGCATGGAAGACCTCCAAAGTAATACTAATATTTAAAAAAGGAAACTATAAGGATCTAAGTAACTATAGACCTATAACGCTATTGTCACAGAACAAAAGTGGATGATGTAGCTCGACACATTGCCAGTTTGAAATGGAGCTGGGCCGGACACTAACAACAAACAATAGGAAAGACTAGGAAAGTGACGGAATGGAGACCGCGATAGGAAGAAGAAATCGCGGTAGACCAAGAACTAAATGGAAAGACGATATAGACAAAACAGCAGAAAACTATGGTCCAGGCAAGCTATGGACAGCATAGCATGAAAAGAACTTGAGGAGGTAGGTGTATATTCAGCAATGGATTAGTTAGCTGCTACATGATGATCATGATGATGAAGGAAATGCGTTAGTAATGCCAAAAACAGAAATCGCTAGGGTCAAATTGCAGAGTTTGCTGGGCAAGAATTCTCTATACTTATTACTTTTATTAAAGAACTAACTCCCTTAATAACTGTTTCGGGTGTACAATGCGGTCTGGCCCCGTCCTGTTGAACGTAACCGTCCCGTAATTTGTCATTTGTCAAGTTTCTCCTCCATATATTTGAGCACTAATATTGCCACCAAAAAATTGGTCCAATTAATTGTGTTTGCACATACACCATTTATTCCAGAAAACATAGAATGTCAATAGAAAAATTAGGGTTTCGGCAGGCTACATCCTAATTCTGGCATGCTTTCGATCGTGATTGAACACGTTCAAAAACCAATGACAGTATTCCAGCCTTGCAGGCCTGTCGCGCTGTAGCAATTTATGAACTGTTGTCAGTCGGTATGGATGTAACTTCATGGAACAACTTCATTTGTAACTTTTGTCAGTTGTCTGCTTACGTACTTAACAAAATTACAATTTTCACGAAAACTTGCCAGACATCCTGGTAAAGTTTTTCTCAAGTGCTGGCGTACAAAGGCAGGGTTTTCAAACTTTTCTCAAAGTTCTAAGAGGCAGTTATCAATAACATGTGGTAAATACAATAAGCTTTTAAAAAAGTAATGTTCAAATCGTGAACCTGTTATATTCAAGCGTAAAATCCATTTTGTACCGTAAAATAATGTATCACAATCAGGACCTGGTTTTGATATGAGAAGAACGTTTCTGATGAACCTACGCCAACCAGAAACAGATACCGCCTCAAAAATCACAGCAAAAGCAAACTAAAAAATAGAAGAAGACACGACATGTTACAAGAAAAAGCTAGTGTAGTACATCTCGAAATATGTTCTGTAAAACAATGGTCAACTCCAAACTGTTTTATTTTTGAATACCCACTGATTCTGCTTAGTAAATGTTCTTTGAAGTAATGGTGTTTTCTCACTTCGAACTGTAGGTGCCCTATGTCTGGGTATTCTTGCAACACTTTTTTCTGTGTTAACACTTCACTTTACTTTGCTTTTTTCACTGACACTTTCACATCTCTTTACACTAGCTCCAATGGTTTGATCCTCTTGAACCTCCTCACTAGATCTGTATTGAGGAGTTGGATTGCCTCGATGTTTACGTGGTGATGAAGCCTGGTCTCGTGCTTCTGGACAAGGTCGTTCATTTCCCCGTCACGGTTTTTGCCCCTAGATCCCTCTAGATATCACTGTTTCTAGCGTACCAGGGTGCATCTACAATATTCTTCAGCACTTTGTCCTGGAATTTTTGAGTTTCTCTAATGTTATTTTGTTGGTGCAGCCCCAAAGTTAGTAACCCTATTCCCATATTGGTTTTAAAACTTGATTGTGTAGAACTAACTTGTTATGTATTTAAAGTTGAGAGTTTCTTCCTAGTAGCCAATACATTTTCCTATATTTTATATTTATTCCTTCTCTTTTCTTCTCTATATGCTCTTTCAATCGTAGTTTGGCATCCAAGTTCATTTCAAGGTACTTAGTTGTATTAGCATGCGGTATGATGCTGTTATTGAATGTTACTGGCACATAATCATCCTTCTTGTTCAGGAAGTTGATATGCACTGACTTACTTGCTTTCATTTAGTTGTATTCTCCATCGTTTTGTAAATCTGTCCACTTGGTTTGTCGCTCGTCGTAATGTTTCAGCCATTTCTTCAGTTCTTTCGCCTACCGCTAGTATTGCAGTATAGTCTGCAAACGTGGCTATTGTTATCTTATTGGTTGACGGGATGTCGTTGGTATACAATGAGTATAGTATTGGCCCTACTATAGTGCCTTGTGGTACACCTACCTTAATTTCATATAAGTCGGAGTATTCATTCCTCTTCTTGTTTGACCCTGAATAGTCTATTTGCGATGTACGACTTCAGAAATTCAGTAAATTGTTTAGGCAGAGTTTGTTCTAGTTTTATGATTTAGTCTTTGATGTCATACTCTATGAAAAGCCTGGGCAACATCTAAGAAGATTGCAGAGCAGACTTTTTCTCCTCAAAACTTTTCTCTGTGGTATTTATTAGCCTGTGGACATGATCTACAGTTGAATGTTGTTTCGGAATCCAAAATGGTATATTGGTATCAGTTCTTTTCTGTCTATTATTTGTTTGGGCCTTTTGAGTAATAGTTTTTCAAATAGCTTTGAAAATGTCGGTAAGAGCGAGATGGACCGATATTATGCTGTTTCATTCGGCGGTTTTCCTGGCATCTGTATCATTATGACTTTGGCTACCTTCCATACGTTCGGTACATATTTTAATCGAAATGCTGCATTTATTATGTTAAAGGTTTAGTATTCCTTTTCTAGGTATGTGTTTCTATACTTTCTTTGTTATTAAATCAAATCCCAGGGCTTTTTTCGGATTTAAGTTTTCTTTAGTTTCTTTTGTCATTTCTCGTGGAGTGACCAATTTTAATTCTTTCTGCTCTCTTCCATCTTCTGCCTACATTGCTTCATTTTGTACTTGTTGTTTATTCGGTTGAAATATCTTTTCGAGGTGGTTTGCGAATGCATCTGCCTTCTCCTTGTTGGTTCTTGCCCAACCGTTTTCAGTTCTTAGTGGTGGCACCTTGATTATAGATATTTTGAGTTTTTTTGGTTACCTTCCAAGTCGAATAGTCAGTATCTATGTGGTTTGTCAGACTTAAGGTTCAGCGATTCGTTCTTTATTTCTTATATTTCTTTCCTCAGCTGTTGTTGGGACGGTTTAGCCTGGCTCTATCTATTGGGGCTTTGGCTTGTAGCCATTTTATCCTGACTCTTCTCTCTTCAGCAACTAGTTTCTTGATTTCCTTGAGGTAATTGTTGCCTATTGTTTTTGTTTTGATTTGTGGAGTGCTGCTCTAACCAGCTTGTTGAATGTCGACTGCAAGCTTTTCAGCTTCGTGGTCCAATTTTTCCTCATTTCTCAGCGGTTCGTTCAGGTACACTCTATCGTTTGGCTCTTCTTGAAACACTTTCCAATCTGTGCACCTGGGTTATCGATCTTCTGATTTTTTTGGATGCTTTCCATATCGAATAGTCAGTGTCTTTGTTGTTTGTCAGATTTTTAAGGTAGGTGTTCACCGATTCGTTTTCTATTTCCTGTATTTCTCTCATTAGCTGTTGTGTGAGACGGTTTAGTCCGGTTTTATCTATTGGAGCTTTGGTTTGTGGCCATTTTCTCCTGGCTCTTGCTTTTTTTAGCAACTAACTCCTTGATCTCTTTGGGGTAATTGTTGCCTATTGTTTATGTTCTGATATCTGGATGCTGCCCCAAGCAGCTTGTTAAATGTTCACTAAAAGTTTTTCAGCTTGGTAATCCAATTGTTCCTTATTTCTCAGCGGCACGTTCAGCTGAACTCTGTCCTTTATCTCTTCTTGAAATTCTTTCTAATCTGTGTTTGTTAGTCAGTGTTGGTTTAGATTGTTTCTTGATTATGTTTTCGCTTTATATTAGAATTATTGGAGCGTGGTCGGAGCTCAAAAGTTCTCTTCGATGTTGATAAAGTTTGCTGATACTTTCCTGGAGATGAAGAAATCAATTAGGTTCGCATTTTGTTTTGATCTGAGGGCCAGTAGGTGAGTTTTCCCGTGGAGAGGTAGTTACAATTTCCTTCTTTTGCCGCTTCATGCAATTCTTTTCCTTTAGCTGTGGTCAGTCTTGTACCTCAAATTAGATTTTTTGCGTTGAAGTCTCCTCCGAGGATAAATCGTTCTCCTAAGCTTTGTAGCAAGCTTAAATAGTATCTAATTTTTCATGTTATGCCTTGGTGGGTAGTAGATTGCCGCAACTGTAATCGTTTGTCCTTGGTTCTGACATTTATAGCTTTTTCTTTTCTCACTCATTCATACTACAATTCCCCCCCGCCGAACCGCTTTCGCATTACTTCAGGGGGGTGCGGGCGTCCCTTAAACACTAAACATTCATGCAACATGCACCCTAAACTTAACTAAGCGAAATGCGGTCGCCCTAGTCGGGATTCGATCGCCCCAACGGAGCGACTGCATTTGCTGTGACCTCGAGTGGCCATGCGTTCTCGCATTAGACCACCGAGGTCCCGACATATATAGCTGCAGCTTGTATTTCTTCCGTTTCATATTTGGTTTTTAAGTAGTGCGTTACGTTTTCTTTGATTATCACCGCACTTCCTCTCCTAGCAGTGTTTTGTGGATGTATAGGGTGGTAAGTCTTGTATCCTTTTTAATGTAATTTTTTTTTGTAAATGTGACTCTGATATGAGCTAGCGTATCCAGGAATACTTGTAGTTCGTTTTGATGTTGCTGAATACCGTTGGCATTCCAGATAGCTACTCTTATATCTTTTGTGTCCGTCATTTTGTCTATGAAGCAGTAGCTTTATTACTACTTCGCGCAAGTTTTGCTAGTCTCTCGGAGATTGTTTTTTGCATTTTTTCTTGCTAGTCTAACTTTGTTTCCTGTAGTTCAAGTTTTGACATTAGGCTTTGTAGCTGGTTTGACGAAATTTCTGTTTTCGGTGAACTTCCCTCCTTTTCTGTAGTCTTTGGTAGTACTGGGAATGTTTTTGGGTCCCATCTGTACATTTTCTGTTTTTTTTTGTTTTGTGTTATTTTGGTCGGTTTTAGTTGCTTCGTTTCTTATCTTTTGCATCGTTTTGGTCACTTCGCATCCTTGGCAGCTGACTGCGTGGGCTTCGCCACAGTTGGCAGATTTTGTTCTGCTGTTTTCATTCATTTTGCATTCTTTTGTGTGGTGTTTCCCGGTAAATTTCACCTTGATTCTTTTGTTGCAGAATCTTTGAGTATGTCCATAAGCTTGGCATTTCATGCATTTGGAGACTGGCTCTGATTTTCTTAGAGGTTCTATTTCAAACTTCATGCCTTTTTATCGCGTATATATTTTTTTAAAGCCTTCGTCGTTTCTGAAATTTAGCATAAATAGCGGGGTGGGGTCTTTTTCTTTTCTCTGTAGGATATTAACGGCTTCTATTATTTTGTATCCTTGACGCCATAAATCTTCTACTATACTTTCTGGAGCGCATGACGGGTGCAGCTTTCTCGCCATGACTTTTATGTTTCTTGTTTGTTTATTTTTGTATAAGTTCTTGTTGTAGATCTATGTGGAATGATGGAAAATCGCCTTAGTTTATGTACAAGCAGCTGATTTAATTGTTTCTAATTGGTTGATAATTAACGACGTTCCACGTATTTTGAAGTAGTATTTACTAAACATTCTGTCGTAATCTTCCATTTTATTTAAATTCGATGTCACTTCTGTGTAATTGTATGGCAGTTTACCACGAAGTTTAAAGATTGACCACAACAAGATTCTGTTGAAAATCGTATACCGGAAAAGAATATAACTGGAAGTAGATACTCCCGTTATTCCCATTTTTGTGCACCAGATATTGGAATTATCTACAAAATAGGGATGGAAGTGTGCACTTTTTCGCAAAATGCGACTCCTTAGAGCGTTTCCAGACCTCTATTTTCATTAATAAACCAGCTATACAAGTCGTAGTAAATGGTGGATTCCAATTATTAATATATTAATTATTTTTGGAAACAAGTTTTAGATTATATATTTTTCATGATATTGAAAACGATAAAATAGATAAATCGTTGTTAACAGCTGCTGTAAATAAACAATTTCAAATTTTTTGTGGTTTTCGTTTTTAAGGTATAAGGTATAAATAACATCTAGGTATAGAAGAAATTTTACATGAAGGCTGGCGTTTATACTTGGCAATTTCTTGCATTTAGCGCTAACTTATTTTCATTTTTTTAGCCATGGTTGTAGATGGAAATGTTAAATTATAGCCAACATAAGGGAGGAATATAGGCAACACGTCGCGCGGGGTTAAGAGGAGTACAGATTATTTTTAGAAATACAGAACTGCATGTGTTTGTTTTATGTGCTTTATACAGTAAATAATTAAGTTTGAAATATTTGAGCACTATTAGCCAGCAGGTATACGACCAGTTACTAAGGTAATCGGTAGTAATCTATTATTCGTTTACGCTGTAAGCGTCCAGAAAATTATATTTGGTGGCTGGTATACAAAAAATACGCGCCTTAAAATGTAACGGTATGCAACCCAATCTACAGATAAGCTAGTAATTATGATAAACCATACATATCTGATCTGATTGTCCTAGTAAAGTGTTTGTTTGAAGTAGGTCCTAATTTATTTTGATTTCTAAAATAAATTAGCTTGATTACTAGTAAGAATCGCCACGTATAAATGTAAGATATAAGAATACCCCGATTAATACAGTTTTTAAATTACCTAATATGAAACAGGAAACGAGTTTTGAAACTCCACTATTTTAATATTTTGCTAAAATTTAAGGAGACTGTTTAGTAACTTGGAATTTCGTTTTAGCGTTGATTGAGAAGTTTTTCTCAATCAACGGTTTTAGCAAGTATAGTATATTTTAAACCGCCTAAAGATAGGCAACAAGTTACACAACCGATCGAAGCAACTTTTAAATGTTTTCGTTTACACGTCATATCCCTGCTATGTTATTGAGTTAAGTAAGCAAAAGTAAAGAGTTTTACCTATTTTCAATAAATATTTTTGAACTTTGTCGTGTGTGTATTCAGTTTAATTTACATTTATCAACCTTTTAGAAATAACTAAAATATCTTTTGACGTCTTCAGATACATCAAATAGTAACAGCCACTTCTCCACGGTGAAAAAATGTAAAATTTTACGTAATACTGTTTACTTTGCTTCTGATATTCTCTAGAAAATAATAACTTTAATGGATAGTCGGTTTTTTAGGATTTTCCACCATGAAGATAGGCTTACACTATACAGGCTGTCCCACGCCGTGAGGTCACTACTTCGTGTACGTAATCTTTAGACCAAATATATTTAAAAATTCTAATAAAGTTATGCCCTAAAGTAAACCGTTCTCTAAATACAGAGTGTTAAATTATTATTTATTAAATAATTACAGTTTCAGAAAAGCCAACATTTATTTTTATTTAATTTATATTTAGGCAGGTGGTTGTGCACTCGTTGGAAAACTCGTCGGTCTGGTAGTCGCCGATTTGGAAATCTCAGCCCATATTCTCGAGCAGCTGCTACTGAGTTTCCATCACAAAAACCAACCGTACATGTAATGGTTATCGGCGTACTCTCGCGTTGTAAAAGTAAATATGATGTTTTACTGTTTGAGATACAAGTAAATAATATTGTTTCCATAGTAAAGTAGACTGTTTGTATCAAATACCACTAAGGGAAGAAGCGTATACCTTGGGACACAAAAATTCAAATGCTTCTAAAAATTTTATTTTTTACTCAAAACTACTCGTATCATACAGATACATTTTTGTACTAAACGCCCCTTAAGCTATGACAAACAAATTTACAAGAATCCATTAAGATCAAAATACTGAAGATTTATAAAAAAATAAGAAATGTCCCAAGGTACACTAACCATGTGTACCTTGAGACGCACAAACATAAAATTTATTCGATATTCTAAGATGTCAAATCGATGTGGAAAACGATTCGTTGGCGTTTTCTCTCCGTCCCTCCAGTTATAGGACGTGGTAACTTCATAATGACTTAGGAATTTGTAATTCATATAGAGTTTCATCGTTGCATATGCATTTATTTATTCCTACCTTTTTGAGATATATGGCTTCTAATTCCTCTCCTGTTTGTATAATTTGAGCTACATAAAACTTGTATGATTTCTTGCCGGCTAAACGGACCGGGATGAAATCATTAACACTCAATTCTTCATTAATGTCCTCTCCTAATTCTTCTGCTCTACCAAACCCCACATCCTCTAAACTGTCATCTGAATCAACATGTGGTTCTTCGTCCTCTTTTGAACTATTGCTCACTATTTGCCTTTTCACTTTTTGTATCTTCTTTGCCATTATTTTCTGATTTCTGACTTCTGCTTGTTGTTGGATTCAATTTTTTCCTGCCGCCACGTTCGAAATCTTCCTAGCCTCTGCTTTTGGGAAGGGTTTTATCTGTCCAGGACTCACAAATACAGAAGCAGCAGACATATTTAAAGGAGATATAGAAAGATCAGTGAAGTGAACTTGCCGAGGTAGATGGTCGTGCATCCGTAGTTGTAGATCCATCTTCTTGTAATTGTGATAGGGTGGAATTTCCAATAGGAGGCGGTTGGATAAGTGGCCTATCCGTTACATAAGAGCTGAGAAATTCATGATCTGCTAAAATGTTTCTGTTCAACGGATACATGCCAGCTACTTCAAAACCTGACTGAATATTCTGTGAAGTGAATGCTCTAGGGTAGGCTTTGCCCACACATTTTGCCACATCATAAATAGTCATTGGTTTGGCGGTATTACTAAGCAGTCACTCATTGCATACAGTATTGTGATACTTCTTCAGTGGCCCAAATACTGTCCGGTTTAGTGGCTGAAATGTGTGGCTGGTGTGTGGGCTCATGGTTAGCATATCGACTCCCATCTTTTTTGCATATTTCAGACTTTCCATTAAGATGTGACTTTCGTGATTATCGAACACAGGCAATATTATGTTGGTATCAGTTGACTGGGGGTGTTGAACTAACTGACGCAAGAAACCATAAAAATGTCTGAAGTTGACCACCCACCTCTTAACATATGGTTCTTGAAATTTGCTAGAGAGAAATATTTGTTCCTCTTTCGGTGGAAGTAATACTTCCGAATTGCATTGGTCCTTTGGTAGCTAATATACGAACCGGGGTGTGAACTGCTGAGATTTCGATTTCGTCCATATTAAAAATATATTGTGGTGTAAATTGAAATCTTCGCAATTCAATGCATGACAACAAATATAGAACATCATGATGGCGCACCCAACTGGATTGGCAGAGGAACTTTCCATACTAATCATCCATACATACAATCATACATCTATTCTGGTATTACCCTCTAAGATATCCTTCTATAGAGTACAATTTAAAGTGCAAAGTAAAACACATTTACTATTGAAAGACATTAATTTGCCAAATAGACTTCCTGTCAGTTTTATTGTATTTTAACTATGTAATCTCTGAAGGACCATAAAAACATAGCAGTTACCATAATGAAATGTTAATGGCATATACTGTAACGGACCGCATTTGCCATTATGTTTATATTATTACATGATGATGCACTTTGGGACTTTATGCTCATAATTTTAATTTTTAATCTATACTCGCATATATATTTCATGCTAATTGATTTTAGGGGCGTTCGAAAGTCGCACGCCTCATTTATCTTGGAAGCGGCCGTTTCCAACATGTGTTTATTGTTTTGTCCTTTACGATTGGGCCTAATTTATGATGGGCAATCACCTAAAATAAGCAGCTATACCATGAATGAACTTCTAACATGTCGAACTAACCGTAGTTATAAATTATATTTCCAGATTTAAAAGATCCGTTTTCTTTTACAGCTTTTTACATTCTAGGTATCTAATTGCGAATTAGTCTGGTCTCAAGTAAGCATAAATTTGGGACAGCCGTCAATACATGGGGTGGTTTGGGAAAAGTTTATGTATTTTCGTCACGGACATTTCCGTTAAAAGTCATTAGTTCAATAAACGAAGAATGGTTTCTTCGTGGTATGCATCCCCCTGCGAGGATTTCACACAGAAACGTGGTAATTAAATACAAAATTTATTACGATCTGAGGATTAGGTAAAGAGAGTTATTTCGGCTGTTTTTTAATAGTAATATAATTTATGTTGATTTTAACTAAATATTCTTGGGCTCAGAATAAATGGAGCGTAAAATTGTTTTTCAATTTGGTACACGTGCAGTGGGTTCTCACGATCCAACACCCGTTTTTGGCCTATAAAAGCAGAAGTAAGTTGTCATGAAGAGATCATTCTTGATTCAACCGTCAGGAAGCACTACCTGAACAAGAACCAAATCCTTCCCCTGTATATTGCGCTGGAGGAAACTCGGCAGCAGCTGCAGGTATCCATTCACCACCTGTTTATTGCGCTGGAGGAAACTTGATGATAATAAAAGTATTAAACCGCTCTGGTGTTTTATTTCACGTATTTAGCTCAACTACTCTAGATCCTAACCTAAGACGATCACGAAGAATCACGACGAATAAAAGCTATACACAACACAAGAAGGGTCCGTAACGCTACAATCCTGTACTGTATACGTATTTCATTAAATGTAATAACTTAAGGGCATCACTTGAAAATATGTCAATAATACAATTTAACTGACCAATACATTTTTGTGTACCTTGGGACACATTAAAAAATATACCTTGAGTCGTGTCCCAAGGTACACATTAGGATTTGTTGTGTCTGACATATATATTTTTTCATTTTAGTTACAGATGCCTAGAAGTAAACAAAATATAAAGAAGATAAAACCAGACCTTCAAAGTGTTGTAGTTGCTGCATAAAAAGTTCTTAATGAAGAACTGTCATTAAGGCAAGCAGCAATTGAATTTAAAGTTTCCAGGTCAACATTATGTAGGTACTTATTTGAAAAAACACGACAGAAACAGTGATGGCCCATTTGTCTATTCTGCTTCTAATGCTGTAAAACAAGTATTCACAAGCACATAAGAAACTCATTTAGTTTCGTATTTGAAGCAGTGTGCAAGTATGCATTCTGGTTTATCAACATTGAGACGAGAAAGTTGACGTATAATTGTGCCAGCGTGAACAATATAAATCATCCAGATAGGGAAGAGATGGGAAGAGAATAAAATTGCAAGCTTAGATTGGTTAAAATTCTTCTTAAAAAGAAACGGCGATACTAGTTTACGAAAACCACAAACTACAAGCATCGCCAGATCCACAGCTTTTAATAAATATAATGTAAACCTCTTTTTCGATAAGATAGAAGGTGCAATAAAACTGCCAGCAAGTCTATTTGGCAAATGTCTTTCAATAGTAAATGTGTTTTACTTTGCACTTTAAATTGTACTCTATAGAAGGATATCTTAGCGGGTAATACCAGAACTGTATGGATGATTAGTATGGAAAGTTCCTCTGCCAATCCAGTTGGGAGGGCCATCATGATAATCTATATTTGTCGTCATGCATTGAATTCTACATCTTCCAGGAACTGATTATGAGAAACGCTGAATAGATGGCGCCGTTCAATTTTTCTTAGAAAAATGTGGGTCGATAGTGTGATTCCCCAAGGTGCGATATCCATCATTTTCATTGAGTCACATTTGGAGTTCATGCCTTCTAATTGGTTACTCAAAATTGATATATTTTTCTTAAACTTTAACGAACTCTTAATCCCTGAACCGTATTATGAAAATGTCTGTAATGAAACAGTTTCTACTAGTGTTGTAACTTCCGCCGGTGTTTTCAAATACTTTTGGCATTAAAATTTACTTAATGTACTCTTTTTCTAACAAAATCAGTTCATTTCGCACATCCTTTGCAATTGTTACTTCCACTGTATTTGTATACAGTATTTAGGTAAGGTGTGCAATCTTTATCTCATTAACAATTTTCCGGAAACCGAATTTTAAGTGCGTGAGCCTGGCACTTCATCAGAACCCTTCACTAAACTAAGTAAATTAACGCTTTAAGGCTGGTCTTTAGCAAGAGATATTTGATGGCAAAAATCACATTCTAAAAACCAAATTACTGCTAAACGGTGAAAGCTAGAAGAATTCTCACTTCATAAATTGATTATAAAATGCTTTCTTGCCCAGGGTAAACAAACAAAATTTTAAAATTTTTGATAATAAACATATGTGAGGCTTTTTTTTATAAAGGAGGCGTTTTAGCCTATAATTGACAAACTAATTGTGTTTTTGAAAATCCGGCTCTTTAGCATGGTGAACTATGTTATTCAGATGATAAAATTTGATTAGTCAAATCTTCAACTTGTTTAGGGTCCTTGTAATTTGGTTATTACTGCTGAGAATTAGAAAATATTCAAAAATTTGATGAAAACTTAGGCAACACCTCTTATACGAACAAAATTATCGAAATATATTAACCCTCGTCAACCACGGATGACAGGTTAATCCCATAACCCCATCTCGTAAGAGATAAAGCACTTGAAGAAGAAGAAGAAGAAGAAGACCAGATATTAAATTACCAGAATGGACTTTGCGAAGTGCGTGTCATACTAATTTTCTTGTGTATTAATATACGAAAATTCTTGTGTATTTTATATTTTGTTAAATAAAATAATGTTCATGAAATCCAAATGTGGGCGGCAAAGTTTTGTTCTGTTTTTACAATTAAATTCTACGAGGGGTTTTTTCCGGAGGTTCCACAGAAATATACATGTGTGGTCGCCGAGGAAATTTTTATAGCAAATGTGTTCGGGACAAACGCCATTTCTCTATAAATCTTGTCGAGCGCAAATAATACAAAACTTTTTTTACTGCTACGTAAAGAAGTTTTTTGGTGCGAAGGCCGACTATACAAGCTACACCTGACAAGGCACTATAATTTGTTTTGTATGATCTTTTGTTCCATGCACTGTCGGCTACTACGGTAATACAAGGATAACCTGCCTGGCGTTCGGTGGAGATAGAACATCAAGTGCAGAAGAAAACTTTCATAATTGCGAGTAGCCAGCACCTGTAGAAAATGTTGCCGATACCGCACATAAATTAACGTCCATTTGATTATTTTCTTTACTTTCCGTAGAAACGGAGTTAATTGTATTACAAACACCACATTTTAAACTGAAAATAGATAAAAATCCTATTCGCGTTTCTTTAATAACATCAAAATCAAAATAGGAACATCCAAAACCAGTGGCGGCTCGTGAGTTAAGAAAGAGGGTGGGCACAAGAAAAAACTTACCTATTTTCTGTACATAAAATCCATTCTCCTATTTTTCATGCTGGAAAAGACGTCTATGACTTTGTTGTCAAAATCCGGGATAGACTGGACGAACTTCTTTTCTATTGATAGGACCGCCAATGCGTTCAGTCGATCTTTTTTTGCACACAATTAACTTCCATCATTGAAAAAACGTCACTTTCGTCTTTGAATTCAAACGCGCGATTGCGCGAAAACAGCGCTCCAAAGTCCAAGTTCAAACAGTGACTGCAAATAGGGAACACTTCGCTCGGCGCCCAATTCGCCTGGTATATCGCGTATAACGAAGATAACCGATAGGCAACCGAATCACCTCTACATAGGTACAAATCAGAGCGTTCCCCGGAAAATAGTTTTGAGGCTGTTAGCCGCGCTTGTGGTGCTGAAGGAAAATTTGGTACCATCGTTAAAATATGCGAATTTCTTTCTGCGTTTATCTTGGTGGTTGGGTGGGCACGTGCCCTTGTGCCCTTTACTACAAGCCGCCACTGTCCAAAACCTTCGTGTCGTAAGGATTTTAATTCTTAAGCAAAATGACCAGTGGCAGTAACCAGAATGCCCAAAAGCAACACAATGTACCAACAAAGACACCCAAAACCATAAAGTGTTAATTCGATTTAGGCTCCCAAAAATACAAAATTCAGAGGAGTTTAACAAAACCTAAAATTATCACAACAACACACTAAATCCATACAATAATTAGACACTTCAAAAATAATGAAAATCGATAAAAATAGCTTCTATTAGTTATAAAAATAACTGAAAGCGTAGCTACACAAAATCCGTCCTAATGCAACAAACAATAGTAACAGAACAGAGGAATTATTATTCTTTGTAATTTTCTAATTTAAACAACGCCACCGGTAGGCGGCTATCACCCTAAGCCCCTTAGGTAGTGACAATGTTTTGATTCTTATCTTAAAGATTAACATTCTTTCGTGTATGTTGTTATTATAGGCAGGTAGACGATGAGTTTTGGGTTGCATACCACTTTCTATTTTAAAATCGAAATTTTTCCTAGCTAAAGATCAGCAATCGAAAACAGCTGATATTTTTGCTAGCGTGTGATGTCAGCTAGATTTTTCTTTGTTTTGGATTTTTGTTAATGCCACACTAATGTAAACTCATAAACCTCGGAGAATTGTGAATGAACCCGACTTTTAAAAAATGAACCGTTTCAACAAATTATATTTATTAGCAATTTCTAAAAATTATTTAACCTTATTAGAATATCCAAAAATACTTCTAATAGTGCCTATACATTTTAAAATTCCAAATAACCGAGATGTCAAATATAAGGAAGAAACGCCCGGTTGATCTAATTGTAAGTTAGAAGCTGCATACAAAAATAGCAAAATGTTAGTTATGTCACTTTAAATGTAGAAATTGGTAGAAAATTGCAAATTTTTAATTATTTACGTTTGCCTTGTTACATCAGTTCCACAATATCCTACAAATACTCGTTTCGTAGCTAACATTGGCGATCTATTATCTTTTACAAAACAGATTAGAAGAAGAACATAAGCAAATAAATCACAATGCATCGAAGCATATTTTCAAAAATTTAACAACATCGAAAAGAAACTAGTGTAACTTTTCGGCTTCTCTGCCAGATAGGCAACAGTCTCGAAAATTATATGCTATAATTATAACCCAACATCTTGCGACTTCTAAGTTCGTCCTCTTTCGTCTATCTGTACGTTGGGTTGCATATTGTTACATTTTCAGGCGCATACTTTTACGTTATTCGTTTAATATTTATTTTAAATTGTATACTCTTCTTCGGTAAGGTAAAGGATTAGCGCAGCAACTGTAATAAATACATACTTTTTACTTACATCTCTTTCTAAGCCACGTGTAAAGTTTTAACCAGGTATACGATTGTAGGTACGTCTCACAAAGAAATACTGAAATAAACATTTACGTAGACATTAGAATCGACACGTGCTCACTGCTGTTTGGCTTATAACCTGGTAGTAGAAAGAAATGCCTGTTAGTTCAGTACCTGAAGTTATCGCCTAGTATGAACAAATGTGACAACAGTTTTCAGCAGATCATGCCACGATCTTTTATTTTTTACAAAATGTTGTCCCTGTATAAAGGCACAATAATACAATTGTTTGGGAATGCTGTTTTCTTTCATATTCCCAGTTCATACACGTATCTGCCACTAATCCTTTACCGTGGAAGCTACACGAAAAATAATATATTTATATTAATAATTTTAAATAGTACTTACCGTTTGTTTTTCACCAGTATCGTCAAGTCTAACTCCAGGCATAACAGACATTCGTCGTGCGGCTGGCATAGCACCCATTTTTCTGAACAAGAATGCAACTTCATCTTTCATTCCAGCTCCAGCCATCATTTGAACGATCTGCTTTTCACGCTTTTCTAGTACTTTGGCACCAAAGTAGTCACCAAAGTCAACCTTGTCAATTACATCCAAACACTAGAAGTAGCCAATACTTAACTTTATTGAACATGAGGTATTCCAAACCTTAACCTTTGCAATATATTCTTCTAGTCCTTCGTCCTTAATTTGGCGGGCCACTACGAGAGTTTCGTTAAGAACCGCCTTTGCATCGTTTCGGTTATGCTGTTGAACGTTAATGCGACACATCATCATCATTGCATTAATAATCCAGTAAACATTGTTTGCTTCTCGCCCTTCTGTTATGCATTTTCGTGCGTATACCCTGGCAAGTTCAAACTGTTTAAGCTCCGAATGATAGCGAGCTAATTCGTGATACAACCACGCCATCTCTTCACATGTCGTAGCTTTACGTAAACGTTCCTCGAAAACTACTATTTGCTTCCTAAAGTGAATTAAGAAAAAGGGGAATTATTATAAAATCAACAAACACAAGCAGCAAATTTAAAGGTCTGTCATGTCATTTTAAACAATTTCACAAATACAGTAGTCTTTTTTTTATTTTAATTGGTAATACCAAAACGTTTTGGAAGAGATATAAAACAGAATATGTATTAAAAATATGCAGAAAACCATTTGTTTAATTTCTATAAATAAACCAATCTAATCCAATAAACGAAATTCTGTATTTGCGACAACTGGCACAAGATGATTACCTCAAATGGATATTAGCCACGTCGGTCGGCAGACCTAGCATTTGAATGTAAGTTTATATTTTTTATGCCATGCCTAAATCTAATAGTTTCCTAACGAGATTGCATTACAAAGAAACTAGAAGGTATCATATCCTGAACATTCTGAAGTATTAGATATTTAAAATATATTTGAATTTTACAGGAAGCCGTGAACCAAATAGAGGTTGGACAGTGAACCAGCTCTCCATTTCTATAGAACACCATAAGCTAATAAGTAATAAGCCTCAGAATACGGATAAACCTATCCGGAGACGATACAAGTTACGAAAAAGGAGACATTTTAGAAGATGGAATGTTCAAGGCTGTGGAAGTAAAATTGGTTTTACTTAAAAAGATATATAAGAAAACATCACTAACGGGGAACCGACTTTGGTTATTACTTGCACTATAGATAAATAGCTAGTAAGTATTAACCTATTTTATTTACATACATTTACAGTTGAAAGTACACGTGATTAGTTACAAGTTAAATATAGATGTGAACGTCAAGAGCCGGTCAAGTGAACTGGCTTTTCTTCCTGGTGCACCTAGGTGGTTCAACTTTCCACCTTCGTAGAAGGGGTGGAAGCTGCCTCGCTAGAAGTTTCCCACGGAAGTAATTCCTGGAAGGTAGCTGTAAGTTTTATTTACAATAGCGGCAATCCGCTGGCTAGCACCAGGATCTAAGGGGTTCTCGTCACGATACTGCAAAGTGCGCTATTGTAGTATGCCCAGCTTAAGCTGCGTATTGTATCTCGCCGGACGGTAACCGTCGCAACCCCAGGGGTCGCCGCCACACGACTATAGACAATTTATTATAATTGGAAATAGCTGACGTAAAAGTTTACAAAGCAGTAATATGTAGGAGTTAACATCGCAGGGGATGGAAGTGAAGACAGAGGAATTCGAAGAAGAATAATGTTATCTAATAGAGCATATTTTGCCTTAGCGACAACATTTAGAGCAAGAGAAGTGCATAGAAGTACAAAAATTCGCATATATGAATGAATAATACGCCCGATTTTTGCTATGGAAATGAAACATGGACTCTTACGAAAAAACTACGGATGCAGTAAATGTTTTTGAGAGGAAAATCTTAAGATGAATATTAGGTCCAGTGAAGGACAACGGAGAATGGCGGATAAGATACAATCATAAAATATACCAATATTTAGAAGAACCCCCAGTTGAAGCCTTCATAAAACTACAAAGGCTGCAGTGGACGGGACATATAATACGGATGGAAGCCACAAGAAACCCGAAAAGAGCTTTCAACGGAAATATGGATGTAAGGAGGCCGGTAGGCAGACCACGGAAGAGATGGCAAGCTGAGGTCGACGAGGACTCAAGAAACATATTAACATCCGAAATTGCAGAACATATGCACAAGATAGAAGAAGGTGGAGGCAAAAGATGAAGGACGCCAAGGTCCGACTTAGGCTGTAGCGTCACAGGAGAGATAATGTGTGAACTGACCGCTGTCTACTAATAGGATACATTCCAATTTTAAGAAATCCTCTGAGGTAACTGAAAGTGAAGAAGAACATAACACTATAGAAAAAGCTACTATACAGTATGTTAACGAGATTATAGTGATAACGTTTGATGATACATAGGGCGATCAACATGTTGAATTTTTTGCTTAATTAGTCATAGTCGAAAATTCACGGTTTCATAGACACCTGCCATAGTAGATATTTCTGAGTACTTCTTCTTTAAATATAATATACCTACAATAGAGTAGGTTCTGTGAGCCCTCTGATGCACGTATGTCGGGCAGGATGCTAGCCTAACCCGCCGAACCGAGAAGAGAAATTCCATTACATGGTTTACCTAATGAAATTTGGTATACCGAAATTCAGATCCAATACTCACGATAGCCCCACAATACCCCTGAAACTTTGTGTATTATTGAGGAATCTGAGACGGCACCCGGAGAGAGAGAGAGTAGGGGTAGGTTTCCATAGTGAAACATCACTGCGATATTTTTGAAAGTTTTATGTATACTATAAAGATTGTTGGAAGTGCCGACTACCACACACGATTTAGCATATTTAGATTGATGCTATTCATTGTGTCAGGTGTTGTCTGAATCAACTTAGACGTAGTGGAAATTCTGGTCATCAAATATACCAATTTCGTACACTGTGATTTTAGTATACCCCAACAAATAAACTCTAATGGATTTAAATCTGGCAACTACAGAGATAAAGCAGCAGGATTTTCAAGGCCAACGGCCTTCAATGTTTCGTTTATGTATTACCTTATAGCAATTTAAAAATGGGGTGGCGACCCGTCATGCTGAAACCATATGCCTTGTCGTATATTCAGTGGCAAGTCCTTCATCATTTCTGGGAGCACGCTTCTTAAAAGGTTGAAGTAAATATTTCCGTCCAGACGAGGAAGCAACGAGTGTGTTGCAATTCATGGCTTCCCAATAATGCCAATCCACATCTTGACCGAGAACCATTCCTGACATTCTCTGACGAACTTAGCATGGGGATGTTCCTCCGTCCGCACATGGCTGTTCCCTGTATTAAAAATTCTTTTTTTCGTGGATACTGCTTTGTCAGTAAAATGAACAAACTTTAGAAAATGAGTGTCTTCCACCAACAGCAAAAAAAAACGACAAGGGGAGCGAACTCGGTTAAAAGCATTGTTTCTGCCTTTTGAAGATGATATGGGTTAAGCTGCAGTTCGTTAAGTATCTTCCATACACCGACATGATTTGCATTCATGACATGTGCGATGGCTCAGGTTTCTTGATGATGGTTCGTCTTCAGAAAGTTAAAGCACCTCTTCCTCGATACCCGGAGTTTGCAAGTTATTATGGACACCTTTATCCGTGACTTATATTTTCAGGAGGTCTCTTTCCCTTCTTTGAGTATTTTGTTGGGATTTGATTAAAGTATTCAGAATATTTGAAACAAATTATAGGCGTAGAAGGGATGTTTTAAAAAAGGAGACTTTCCCCAGCGTATGAGGTAATAATAAACGATATACAAACTTTCGGAGATGGTTTAAGTATTGGATCTGAGTTATCCTTCGCTGTACCAAATTTCACTAACATACCTGCAGCCATTATATATAGCCAAATAATTCAGGTTCCAGGTATTCCTGAAACTACATTTCCGGTTATGGGTTTATTCCCAAAAAATGGCATAGATGTTTTTTAGTTGTAGCGCGATCATGTTAACAATCTTTATAAGTTCTAGAAGAAATGAAATCGGTAACAACCAAAAACAGTAGAGAGATGGATGGAAAATAGAACATCAAAAGCAAGTATTTATTTTAGGGTGATTCATTAGCTTCTTTACAAATTGGCAAATCTTGGCAATGAAAACTAGATGTCATTTCATGAAGAAATGTTCATATGAATGTCGGTTCTATCTTTCTTTGTTAAGAAGTTATAGGGTTTTTAAAATAATTATCTCTTCGAACACTAATGAGTAATCATATTTTAAGAAACAACATTGAGGCTACAGTAAATGTTCAAAAATGAGTCCATTCTCCTGAATACACAACTGGCAACGACGAACTAAACCCTCTTGCACGCGTACTAAATTCATACTATTTCTAATATGAGTTTCAGCATCTCGAATCCTCTGCAATAATTGATGAGGAGCATTTATTTCCACTGCATAAACAAGTTGCTTGAAGTGACCCCATAAATAAAAATCGCAAGGATTTAAGTCGGGTGATCCAGGTAGCCATGGTATAGGACCTCTGTTACCAATCCATTTACCTATTTGGACAATGAGTATGCAGCCATTCGGTCACTTGTCTTCCTCGGTGAGGCAGAACCCTGTCATGTTGATACCACATATGTTGCATCAGGTGGAGTGGAACGTCATAACAGAAAAAAAAACAAACTACTTTTGACAAGTGATTATTTTTTACTAACTAATTTTATGCTAAACCATGGCTACTACGTTTTTTTCAATTTCATTTAGTGTCCCAAACGATAATTATTTTAAAAACCCTATAACTTCTTAACAAAGAAAGATATATACACGACGGATTGCTATTTATGTTGGTACTTCACAATACATTGTCGATGTTTTATAGAACAATGCAACGATCTCAATTTTCATACTAGCGTTCTTTTCACCGACATGGCTATTTTTTCTAAGATACTGAATACTCACAATAATCATCAATTCACAGCCAACAATACCTTTCAAGCATCAACAAACATTTTCCTATAATGGTCTGTATTATTAATATATACTTAATTTGGCTAATGATTTCGTAGCCAACACTTAATAGTTAAAATTACAGGCAATTTTTAGAAGAGGAGCTAGCACTATTATTGGATGCCCATTATAAACACGCAATAATTTATGCATGATGTCCGCCTGTGGCAAACGTTGGTGAATTGAGTAGCCCACGGAGCCACTGCCGGTCCTAAGCCTGGATAAAGGAGGAAGGCTTGCTGGTGAGGGCAGCTTCCTGCCGGCGGTAAAACAGCATACCAACACATTGAAGCCTCGGAATAGGATGGATCTAACGATGACAACACGTGTGAGAAAAAGGACTAAGAATGTACGTATAGCTACATGTAACATAGAATCATGGAGAAACAGAGACCAGGAAATCATTTTCAAAATGGAAAAGCACCAAATCGATATCTGTACATTTAGTGAAACGTAAAAAAAGAAAAAGCGTCCATTATGGTTGGCCAGTACATGCTGTTCTGTAGTAGAACAGAAAAAGCAGAGAGAGCAAACGCAGGAGTAGGAATACTAATTGGAAGAAAATTTATTAAAAGCATCATGGACGCCAATTATATAAATGAAAGAATAATGATGATAACGATGTCACTCAGAAATAGTATACTACACATCATATCCATATATACTTATGCCACAAACAGGAAGAACCAAACAGGAAAGAAATAAATTTTATGAGGATCTGCAGGACCTATTAGACTCCATACCAGGGAGAGACTCAGTGTTGATGGGGGACTTCTACAGACATATTAATAATAATAATATTAATATTTCCCATTATTTTGTTATGGGGCATAGGGAGCACCTTCCCGTTATTCCCTTGCCATGTTTCCCTGGGACGCCCTCTTCTTCTCTTGCCAACAGGATACCATTCAAGTATCCTTTCGCATACTTTTTCCCTGTGCTTGCTTAGAGTATGCCCTAACCAGCCCTGCTTTTTCCTTCTTATTTCTATATTAATGTCTTCTTGGCTTGCCCTTTTCCATAATTCCTCATTCATGACTATTTCTGACCACCTTACTTTACGTATACGTCTTAGACACCTATTTATAGAAACTTATAGTTTCTGTTTTATTGCACTTGTGGCACACCAGATCTCTGAGCCATAAACAAGCACCGATATCACCGGATTTCAATGGACATATTGGTAACACAATAATACCAAGCATTACACAAAGATTCAATGACGCAGACGTGAATGAGAGCGGGGAAGATTTGATAGATTTTTGCACCCTAAACGAACTACGAATTGCTAATACCTTCTTCTAATATAAACCACAACATAAATATACATGGATAGACAATAGAGGACGGAAATCAACAACTTGTTTTGTGACAAGTGGCACAAGTGGTTCTGTGTAACATAAGACTAGACGTTAACAGAAAACATAAAGCCCTCACCATAGAAAGGATCAACATAGAAACATTAGAAGATCTAACTACCCAAATGTTATTCCAGTCGACAAAAGACCCCGAATAATCCATGCACAGAAACTCAGACCGTAGATGAAATGTGGACCACAATAATGTCAAATATTCGAGAAGCAGTGGTAGAGGCACTCGGTACCAGAAAAACATATAAAGAAATGAAACCAACTGCCTGGTTCACGGACAAAATAAAAGAACTGGCCCTAACAAAGAAAACGGCCTTTCTAAAGTACAAAAGTGCTTCATCCGAAGAAGAATACGAGCCATACAAACAAACAATGTGCAGAATAAAAAAAAATAAAGCAAAAAATTAACCACGTAAACAAAGAAGATTGGACAGCCCACTTCAAGAATCAATTCGGCCAAACCCGGACATCGAACCCCACAACCAACTCAACCACCACTCCAAACAACAACGTCAAAATATCACTAGAAAAAATAAAACATAATATACGCAAACTCAAAAACAGGAAAACTCCAGGACCCGACTCCATAACAAAGGAAATGATAAAATACGGTGGACACAATCTCTCTGAGCAGCTACAAAAACTCTTTAATAAAATAATAGAAGACGCAAAGATACCCTTACAATGGAAAACTAGCATTACAGTACCGATACATAAAAAAGCTAATCGGAAAATCCTAGATAACTACAGATGAATCATACTACTCAACACAAGTGCGAAATTATTCACATCGGTAATAAGGGACTGGTTGCAAGAAGATGTAGAAGTAGCAGAAGAACAACAGGGTTTCCGAACGAACAGAGGAACAGTGGACGGAATCTTCATAATAAGACAGATTATAGACAAATCAATAGAATATAATCAACCTGCTTTCCTCTGCTACGTCGATCTGACGAAAGCGTTCGTCCGTATCAAGAAAAAAGATATACTTAAAATACTCACAAACAGAAATATACCAGCACAAATTATAAACGGAATAGATGATATATACACACATACCACTATCAGAATAAAAACTCCCGAAGGCATGACAGAAAATCTATCTATTAACGAAGGAGTAAGACAGGGGGACTTATTTAGCCCCTTTGTATTTAACTTGGTAATGGATTGTATAGTAGAGGCTATTAGACCCAGAAGAGGCTATCAAATGGGCACCCACAACATCAGCATAGTATGCTATGCGGACGACGCTGTACTGGTCGTGATGACCTACAGAGACTGATACACCAATTCAACATAGCAGCTAAACAGTACAATATGCAGATATCACCACAGAAGACGAAGTGTATAGCCATATCCAAAGAGCCAAGAAGATGCAAATAAAAAACTTCATAATAGAGCAAGTCATGCACTTTAGATATCTAGGAGCTGAAATTACAAGTCATCGTGATATTCTCGGAGAAATTCAGTACCAACATTCAAAAGCATTACAAGCAGCAAGCTGTCTGAGGGATACTGTATGGCGGAACAAATATATGAGGACGGAAGGGAAAGTGAAGATCTACAAAGCGATGGTACGTCCAATACTAACATATGCCACGGAAACCAGGGCAGAAACAAAAAACTAAGCAAAAAATGATAGTAACATTGCATATAACCATATGAGATAGGCAAATGAACGACTCCATAAGAGAAAGATGCAACATACAAGATGTGGTCAAACGGACGAAGTTAAGAAAAAAAATGGAAAGAGCAGCTGGAAAGAATGGATGATGAATCAAATTTGTATGACTGAACGACCAAGAGGGAGTAGATTTCTAGGACGACCACACGCGAGATGGGCTCAAAGCTGGTTCTCCTCCTCCGCAGAATGAAGCAAGACAAACAGGGAATATCCCTAGTCGACAGAAGAAGAAGAAGCAGAAGAGCATGATGGGGCTCTTGTATATTTTAGTTTTCCTGTACGGAAACGGTTGCTCTCAAATTATCCAAATCATTGTTTTGGTAGAGCAGGACCTAGTGCATGGCTTTCGCTCTTCCCCGATTGCAGTCCAAAATATTGCTTACCAAACACTAATTGAAAGTGTAGAAGTTCTCCGAGGTCGCATCATATGGTTTTCAGTTGATTAGCGTAACCCGCTATTTTTCAACATGTTGGGGAATCAGTAACAAAACGCCTGTATTTTTGCCCAAGGCTATTCGAGCTATAAATTTAGGTTTTTGAATTTGAAGTGAGTATAACTTTTTTCGAAATTAATTCCGGAAAATATTTAGAAAAATCTTTATCATCTATTTGAAGAGTTGCATACGCTTCTAAAGTTTGGCCAAGTCATCCAGTGACGCCCGACATGTTATGAAAAAATAAAAATTATTAATAAATTTATTGTTTCTTCAGGATTTAAGTCTCTATTGAAGCCAACCGTCATTTTCTTCAGCATGATCTTTGTGAATATTTAGATGAGTTTGGTTTTACTCTCCTTACAGAAGTACTTGTTCAGCATGAAGGAGCGTCACCACTTAATACTTACCTCATAACAAACCTTTCTGAAACAACCTGCTTGACTATTAAATCTAAGTTGGACAGCCCTAAAAGCATAGTTTACTGTGCTAAATTTAATAATAATTCAATGTTTTTTTTCCTTCTGTTCTTTTAATTTTGTAATATCTAACTAATAATGTGCTATATTTAAAAAACCACATTTGTACAGTCAGCTTTTCTGCTACAACCTTAGTTATCGTTGTAAAGACAAGATAATAGAAATGAAACTACGTGTGTATAGAATTCAATATGATAGTGTTATTAACAAAATGTATTCTAGAAACCTCTGCTGTTTTGTTTCTAGGGGCCGATGTTTACTGAAAAAACGTAAATGAATTTAAATTTGATCTCGAATTTATCAAATAGCGCGATTCAGACAACATTATTAAATGTTTAGCGAAAATCCAACCACATTGTATAATGATTAGTTATAAATATAAATACTTACTTCCAGTCGATAAATACATCTTTGAATTGATTGATGACAGAATCCGTAGATGGTTCTCTACTGCGTGGCATACCAAGCCAATTAAATATCCTTTTCTCTTGGTCCCATTCCAATTGACTTTTATTAATTCTGAACAGTTGATAATACGCCATGCTAACAAGTTTATACATCGCATCTAAGTATTCTTCTCTAGAAGGAAGAACTTTCTTTGGTTTCAAATCGCAGAATATCTTAAGTTTCTCTGCTGTTTCCAAAGCAACTCTGCTCTGCTTGTCACTAATTGCCTTCCTAATCTTATTAAGTAAATTGTCAGCATCTTTCGTAGCAGCGTTTTGCATTTTCTCTAGCTCCGCTTGCATTCGAGCTCTAAGAGCTCCTGATAATTTGGCTTCTTGGTATTTTATGAAATAGAAAGGTCTTCTTGTACGCAGAAGTTCCTTATGTAATAGAAATGATTAGTACTGTAGTATATTTAACAACTAATATTGAATACCTGTTTATAAGACAAGACTTTAAAGCCATCCTTACTCATTTGAATAATTTGTTTAGTCCCTTCTTTATTAGGCGATGATATACCTAAATGATGTTTTAGGGATTTTAAGTATATTTTGTCTAAATACATATTATCTAAGTATTTTTCAGCCATATAATTTTCAATATTGGTTGTGTACCTCTGCATTGGTCTAAAAGGAAAAGGTTTTCCTGGTGGCACATAATCAGATTCTGTCTTTAGGGTATGAAGACTATCGCGTATTTCAAGATTATCAGGGGCGCCAAAATCAGGCATGTCAGTTATAATAGACGGCCCAGAACCTCTATCTAAATTTTCTGTTCTTATTTCTACTTCATTTCCGATATCTTTTAGTGCTGACACAGTTGACGGACGCGCAGTACTTCTTACACTTTTTCTTGATGCTTTACTTCTAACTGTAGGTACGACTGGTTCACGTACAGCTTTCTTTGCTGGCTTCTTCTTCTTCTTTTTTTTTCGATGTTTCGACGTTGGTTCAATTGGTTTTTCTGCATCTCTTGATTTCTTCCAAGCCAATCTTCTGATTATCTTGAAGTGATCTCGTAAAGGATGACCCGCTCTCACACCCACGCAATTTTCTATTCCTTCAGTGCACTATAATTACCTTGAAGATTAATTGTTCTGATAAGGTTGCTAAGGATGTAGTATAGAAACCTATGCTATGTGTTTTCTAAAAGAAACTGAAGGAAATTAGTATTTTTATTTCCACTTCGTTCAAAGAGTAATGCACAGCACACAAATTCTTCTTAGGAATCTGGGCTAATCAAATGAATTCATTTCGTAAGACTCATTATCAATGATCTACTGGTAACAGTTGTCCTAATGTGAATATTTCATAAAGTTACAATTTTAATAATTATAATGTACTAATTATCGCTATATGTAAAATAAAGAGCTTCAAAGGTGTTGCTAAATACATTTTTCTATTTAAAATGTTTAAGGTTGCGAGCGTCGTAACTATATTTCAACTGGAGTAAAGGTTTCTCTGATCAAGAAGTTTTATTTTTACTGTAGGTCAAATACTCAAGATTTTAGTTTTCCAAATTGTGTGTACATTATCTGTTTGTGTGAGCATTTAAGCTGTGGGATCTGTTTAATGAACTTGTTATTTGCTTTGATAATTCTAAATATAAATGTTTACAACAATTAAACAAGTATAAAGAAGACAAACAAATTATATTGTAAATGATTTCGACTTATTTCTCCTATTTTAAATTCAATTCAATTCAAATTCCACTGTGTGCACCTAGTTCATTATTTATTATACAGAGTGCCTCAAAATTGACGCCCGTGCTGGGTATTTTTAGGGGGCTAAAACAAATCAAAAATTAAAATTGGAAGTTTTTCTGATTATCCTTCATTATCGAGTTATTTATAAAAAAGTGAATAATAAATTTTATTATGGGGTTGCTCTAATTAGTTCTTCTTCTTCTTCTGTGCAATGTCCTGTTAACTACCTACAACGGAGTAGGTTCTATGAGCCCTATTTGCACGTATAAAGAACAGAACAGAAAGAGAAGTTCCACTATATGGTTTATGATTGTCAAAGATGATCGTGTGACAACCGGGACTAACGGTTTTAAAATTAGTTGTATAATATAATTCAATTACTTGGCTATGGCGATGTTAAAATTGATTAATCCTTATGCAATATTAATAAGTAACATTATTTTCATTTCCTTCTGCTTTTTGTGTTTAAAATAGAACGATAATGATGGGATTACGTCAATATGGTGAAAGTATTACGTGCATGTAATGACAATGCCACTGGTGCGGCTAAGGCATATGCGGAAAGGTTTCCAAATCGTCGGCATCCTGATGTAAAAACTATACGACATGCAGAACAAAGATTACTGGATACAGGTAAATTAAATCCTCGAAAAAATCAAACAGGACGTCAACCTGCACTAAGAGTCCATCAAGAAGAACATATTCTTGAATTTGTTGCAACGGAAGTACAAGCTTTCGAATTGTATCGTCCCAAATTAATTTCCAAACAGATATAATTCAGGGATTGTTAAGGAGAAATGGTTTGAACATTAACACATTTTCAAATCTCTTGCTCGGTGCTTGTGTGTTAAAAAAACATCAGAAATAATATTCCCCACAGCTATTTATGAATCAGAGCCCTGGATACTGAAAGTTGCATGGCGAAGAATGCTCAGAATCGACATAGAACAAACATGTCAATTCTAAGAAAGTTAAACATAGACACAAACAGACGTCTTTTACAATCCACCTAAAAAAAATGACTCTGCTGCTGTACTTTGAATTGTGTAAGGAATGATGTGGTTAGCATAAGACCAGCTGATGAAATGTTTGCTATTAATTGTACTATGCGGATAAACCATGTAATTATTGTAAATGTAATGCAGTTGGAAGGTCCACTATTTGACTCACAATGAAGAGCAATTAATTAATAGTGGATGCCCTTACTAAATTAGCAGATTGGGGGTTTGCATTGGATGGATTTTAATTAAATTATACAACTTTTATCTAAAAATCCAGAAGAAAGAACAGGAACGTAGAAACTGAACATAGTTCGCCGGAAATTTGCTGAAAGCTTAGAGGAGTAGAAGGTCTGAAACGAATGTGGTTAGATAGTAATGAAAAGAGACCTCAAAAGATGCCAAGATGGACCCTAAGATAGATTCGGGAAAAGACAAATAACATAAAGAAAACCCTATTAAACTATGCAAACCAGTATATTTCCTTATTTATTCACGTCAAATAAAATCTATCGGTTGCATAGCGGAGCATTGCAGACGCTGATCATACGGTATTCGTAGTCCTGCACAATCCGCGCTGGTCAGTAATCGGTTGGGTGGACCAATATACTGGCATATGCAACCGATCGTGCTTCGGAGGGTACGTAAAACCGTCGGTCCCGATTGTCATACGAACATCTTTGACAATCGTGAACCATGCAGTGGGACTTCTCTTCTCTGTTCGACGGGTTAGGTTAGGCTCCTGTCCGGCATACGTGCAAAGAGGGCTCATAGAACCCACTCCATTGTAGGTAATTAACAGAACATTCGTCTATAATCAGAAGAAGAAGAAGAAGAAATAAAATTTACGAGCCTTACAATGCATTAGGAAATAGCAAACCTCCAACGGAATATACATGAAATTTACTTTAAATTCTGGCACTAGGTGTCGGAAATAAGCATTCCTTCTGTATATGCATATTACTGAAAGCGAGAAGTTACCGTCGAAGTTTAAACTTTCAAAATTGGACTGAAAACCATCAGAAAGCTTCCATCCAACACTACTATATAATATATTGTATTGTTATGTGCTTTGTAAATGAGTGAACTTTTTCTTATGTTTTTGCTAGGTCTGTGAACTGTGTTGCCCAATGTTTTGTCCTTACGATGCTGATGTTCAGCAATATTTCCACCTCTTCGACAGTCTTCTCCATTTGCTTGGTTTTTGGTCTGTGATTTTAACTATTCCCTCATCAACCATTCTTGTACATCTTCATTGAGGAGTTGAGTTGTAGACGATTAGAGAAAGATTTACTGATTAGACAAAATTTTTCATAATGTCAGGCCATTAATTACGATACTCTCGCAGAGTGACAATAAGAAACACGTATAGAAGTTATATCATCGAAGCATCCCTAAAATGACATTATGGAACTGACTTTTTTGTACACAAACCACAACTCTCATGGTCATTGAAGGGACGATGGATTATCAGAAGTACCAGTTATTGAAAGAAAGAACTGAAAAGATTAATTCTTTTTCCTGTTTTCATACATCAACGTTTACTTTATTACGAAACATATTGCAGACAAGTTCATTTGCTTGGTATGGTCATTCTTCCATGTGAAACAGGTCGGCCACGATCATGAATAGAGCGAAGCGATTCACAACTTTTGAATCCCCTCGCTCGCCTACACACTGAGTGGTACAGAAATATAATATTGCAAACGAAAAGTATATATTTTCCCATTGTTAAACTGACCTCAGAAAGGCATTCTGGCCAAAAGAATTATTGTTACAATTATAACTGATGTTTCTGTAATAATTTGATTCTAAGCGTTCATGGCCAATCAACACTTTTTTCAGTTTTACGTATGTTAACATTATTCGCACACTTGTACTTGTAATAGATTACTTCTAAATAACTTTTTGGCTTTAAATTTTTAGTAAGCCATTTCCCTTTAGGTACCTACGTGCATCACTCCCATGGTAAAATTATCTGGCTTTTTTCGTTTGGGAACCATTCGTAGATTCATTACTAAGGCATCTTCGAATTCGCAGCAAAGATATGTGTTTAACGCTTTGCATGCTATAGCTACTAGGTCTCCTGGGTCTTGCTGTAGCGCCTTTGCTATGTCTTCCAGCGCACCGGCATACTGACATGCTTTTGCTCTCGCCCATGACCGACCCATAAGAGTTCTTTTATCTGTTGGTGCTCTGAGAAGAGCTTGATCAAAGAAACCACACGCTGAAAATGTAAAAAATATTGGTAACACTCAGTAGTAAACTAACCACTAGAAGATAATGCTGTGTGTATGAAAAAACATTTTACGCATTCCTTTTCCTTTAGATCATGTTGTATGAGATACTCTTCGCAACATTTGTGTTGATTAGGCATATTGAATAGGATGGATGTATCTAACTAACATATGTACCTCTCTCATATTCTTCTCTTCTTGTTATATAATACCCTAATTCTCTGTAAAGGGTAAGGGCACCATAAACTTCGTCCTTTTTTTGACCGTACGCCATATTGTTTGTCTGTCACCACTTTAATTTTAAAAAATTATATTCTTAATCTAAATTTTTAAATTTCTACACAACATCGATGACAGATTACAAAATTGACATTATTAGAAAACAAAAACCAAGAAAAAAGGAGTAGCTTCGCTTAATAATATTTAATATATTTGCATGCAATTGTAAGACCGACTTTGGTAGACTAGTGGTTGTGCAGTAGTCTGTAGACCTAAGCGACGAGGGTTGGATTCCGGCTGACGTCGATAACATCCTTATAGTGGAGAACAATTTCAAAGCGGACCGTCTGTCGGATATGAAAATGGAAAACAAGTAAAGAAAAGTCAGCGCAGGTGGCGATTTCACTACCAAAATTGGATGTGCTGGATTCATTTTCTACCTATCCTAAACTTATAATTCTGTAATACCAGTAGTCGGACGAATTCAATATATATCATAAAAGCTTTACACCAAAAAAGAAAACGCTTTAATTCTAATTGGCGACCTAAATGCAAAAGTAGGTAAATCAAACATTAATTTAGAAGGTGTGAAGAAACTCAAAATTTTTGTAGAATATTAAGATTAAAACTGCTGCATAATAATATGTTAATATCCTGAAAAAAAAGAGAATCCTATAATTTGTTATACTAAAAGAATGAAATGAAATACTGAAACAATATACTTATTTCAGTCACTAAAAGCAGCACCCTACACCAAAAAATAGGGTTATTCCAACATGTATTAGTAACTATAATGAATATATGACGCTTATTCGGAAATTGAAGGCCGTTTAAATATTCTCGCCGAATGAGGATCGTAGTTAATTTGGTGCACTGTGGGGGTGATTTAGTGGTTGATGAGCTAGCCACACGTGACTTTACCGTGGCTCTGTCATTGTATTGTGATTAGATATCTTCACGCACAACACGAAAACGCTGCCGAAATTTATCGTCAAACATGTGTAGTTTATGGTGTCAGACACTGCTTTAGGAATTATAAAGCTAGCCAAACAAACGAACACGATAAGGAATGAAGTGGGAGACCTTTTGTGGACAAAGGGATCTTAAGGAAAATGTTAACAAGAAAATTTGTGATGATTGGTGCTATACGATTTCGGAAATGGCCATAAATTTTCCCCGAATCTAACTTACGGTACTGTATGCATTTGTCAAGAACATGCCACAGTACCACAAACATTGTGTGAGCTGGGTGCCAACTGACATTCACAAGAACCAGCGAATGGCCTCTGCACTGACCTTCCTGTATCACTACGAAACTGGTGGGGATGAGTACTTGAATCATATTGTGACTGGCTACGAAATTTGGATTTTCTTCACAAATGTTAAAACCAAGCAGCAATCAGCATTCAAATATGAAGTAAACGTTTGAGAATCGGAAGGTTACGGGTATTATTGGTTGATTTCCTGTAACGTGTTACGATAATTAATGCAGACGTGTATGGTGCGACCTCGAGTAATTCAATTGGGAAATTTGTAATCACTCATGCAGTCCCGACCTAGCGTCGAGTATCTATCACTTCTTCCTTCATTTTATGAATTTTTGACGTTACCGTTTTCTCGACGGCAGCGGTCTCAAAACGAGGGTATACAATTGGTTTTTATATCAGGCGACAAATTTCTATGATGAAGGTATACAAAAACTCGTACCACTCTATGATAAGTCTTTAAATTCAAATTGTGACCGAATAGAACTCGTAATAAACATATCTACCTCTCAAATATTATGCTAGCAATAATAGTGAGCTAGAGATTCGAAGGGGTGGTGAAGTGTACTTAAACATAATATATGATGCCATAACCTGCTAGCATCACTTAGCCTCTCTCACCCAATTCCGATTCTCACTTTCACGTGGTGAATCCTGTGACCCCGATCAACCCTACCGGAGATCTCTGGTAACCAATCCAGATGGAAAGTGGGTCGGGATCAAACGAGAGCTAAAGAAATGACCCTCCGAAAAGGGGGTTGGGCTTGGTTCTAACAACTCTATACCTACAAAAACGTACCATCGGTATAATTGTTACGGAAAATAAAGAAGGAAAAGTCGGACGGTCTAAACGAAGACGACACAAAGAGCGAAATAAGGACAAAGATTTAGGACATGGAACGTACATACACTATATTGACCTGAACTACCCAAGCGACGAAGGTGTACAACTACTCAGGACAACCACTTTCTCACCTTGAGAGACCTGAGATACAGGGACACCGTTGTAGTTAGTGCACGGAATGAGTTGGAAGAGGTACGTGGTGTAGTAGTTAGTGAAAGAACCGCAAGAAGAGGATTAAAGGAACACGGCTTGAGTGCAAGGAGACCCCCAAGTGGCCCACAATTAACCAGGGAACATCGAATGTAGCGGTTGAACGTCACCAAAACTGGGGTGTTGAAGAACGGGGCCATATTCTGTTTGCTGACGACTCGAGGTTTTGTCTGAGATTTCCAGATAGCCGTTAAAGAGTTTGACAACGGACTGGTGAGAGGTTTGCTCAATGCAATATTGTGCCTAGAATTAGTTTTGGTGGTGATTCAATCATGGTGTGGGGTGGGATTAGCATGGAAGCCCGCACTGAATTGATTGTGGTAAATGGAGGAACTATGACTGCAGACAGGTACATTAGGGACATCTGAGAACGATGTGTTGTGCCTTTCGCCCCATTTATTGGTGAAAATTGTAAATGCCCGCCCTCACGTTGCTCGAATCGTGGATGGATATTTATATGAAGTTGTAATTCACCAAATGATTTGGCCTGCCAAGAGTCCCGATCTTAACCTAATAGAACATGTTTGGGATATGGTGGGAAAGCGAGTTTGAGCCCGAATTTCCGCTCCTGACAACTTGCAAGAGCTAAGTGCAGCAGTAGGCCACGAATGGGATGCAATTGACCACGATGCCATTCGAGACTTTACTGATGGGATGCCAATGCGAATCCAAAGTGTAATTCGAGCACGAGGAGGCAATACACGTTATTAACATTTTGTTTTTTTAACTTTAGGATCATACTTATGTAAAATTTGCAATTACTTCTTAACCATCTGAATTATTGCCTTATTTTTGTTATTACTTCAAGAAATTGAATATTTTTGGTTTAATTGCGTTACATTTGTATTATACATCGTTTGAACTAAAGTAAAAGTAATAATTAAAACAAAAAAATAAATAATAAATAAAAAATATAAATCAAATAACGCATAGATCGAATTTTGTGCCGGTGAGAGTATTTCTAAGAATTGGGAAAGAAACAGGAATAATTAAAACTATAAAAAAACGAAAACTGGAATACGTAGGGCATATAATGAGAAACACAGGAAGATATGGCATCCTCCAATTAGCATTACATGGAAAAATCCACGGAAAAAGGGGACCAGGTAGAAGGCGCATATCATGGTTGAAAACCCTAAGGCAATGGTATGATATAACTACAACAGAGTTATTTAGGGCAGCGGTTAACAGAACAAGAATAGCCATTATGGTTGCTAACATCCGGTAGCGGATTGGAACGCTAAGAAGAAGATGTTAAATGTGAGCGGCAGCGTGGTCTAGTAGTTAGAGCACTAGGCTCCCCCGCAGAAGGTCGGGAGTTAAAATCCCCTACTCGTGCTTGGCGGGCGGCCTACCTAGTCCATCTAAATAATTGGGTACCTGCGTTCGAACCAACAAGGGGTAATAATGCGGTTGTCCTGCCGCCAACGTGAATTTGTAGAGTCTAGCGTGTAATGCATAACTCGCATAAACCCTTTACTTTCTATTGCAGGCTGTTTGGTACATTAACTAAACTCCTTCTCCTTTATAAGTAAAGAAATATAAACACTGCAATTTTAAATGTTTCTTTATTCAATAGTGATTTCAGTATAATTTAAGTTAACAATACAAATTTAGTACCTACCTACTTTTACATGTTTTTGGTGCAGATAGATATTAATTTACCTACGATTATACTACAATATTCCTTGAGTGCCTGTAAAATTAGTGTATTCCACATAACAGTGTTAAAATATATAACACAAGTACAGGTATATATTTTATTATGTTGTTCTTAAATCTGGCAACCCTGTGCGAATATTCACATATCCAAATTATTAAGAGTTGGATATAAATAAAACATTTCTATAAGAAAATGTTGATTTATAGATTTGTGTAGTAACAAGTTAGTAAGTCCAGGAAAGAGTTTTAATACTGTTTCAGTAATAGTATTTTACTGATAACAGGCTAACCAGATTCAATCAGTGGTCCAATAACGAATTTTGCAGTTGTTGCAATATTCGTTATTCATGCTAGAGAAACTTTATTTACGATAGAAACAAAATATTTTGTAGATCTTGCATTTTTGTTTAATAATAATTGAAAATATATATAATTAGAATTTTCTTAACAAAAGGAATGTTAATATTTCCTAAATTATTGAAAACGCGTCAGTGTACTTTATATTACAAAATTACCCCTGATAAAAGTAGGTATACCATATTTTGTTAATTTCTAGTAAATGACATTCTATAGATACTAAGGCATACACACAAGTAAATGTCACAACATTTTATTATAGATTAAGTATATGTTGTTTTTAAGGCCTCGTATTTTAAGTAATGGATCCGGTAGAATTGTAGAATATATGCAATAATTACGTTATAATATTGTGGTCCTTGGATTAGCGCCTTTAAAATAAATAATTCACACACAATGAAAGTATCACAAATTTATATTATCTACTAGTACTAAATAGAATTGAAAAATCACAACACATATGGAATACAAACTTATCCACCACAAACAGATGTTCTAATTTAAGGTTTCTACAAACAGAAACCGCTGTAAAATACAGAGTGTTCAGATGGGATAGCCATTTCATTTTACCAATAATAGCTGTGGTATCGAAATATATTTCGTAGTCTATCTACCCTTAAGCATATACATAAAAGCAAATTTATCTAAAAGCATAATTCTTAGGAAAACGTACTTATTTAATAGACTGTTTTGTTGAACATATACTTTTACTCTGTTTTTAGATAATTAGATGATGTTAAATGCTCCCATAGTGCGTTAATAGAACTATTAACCGTTTAGGATGTAAATGAGTGTGCAATCAATATTTTCTACTAGGCGTCATAGAGCATTCATATACAAGGTATTAGCACCGTCAAATTCTGATGGTGGATTCGAGATATTAAGATCAATAAAAGATTTAGTATGAAAACGTATGCGAAAGCGCTTCCTATAAGGAGTACAGTCTACATTACTTTAAATTGATACTTTTGATAATACAGGTGCCATATAGACCTGTATTATCAAACGTATGACATGACTTTTCAAAGACTGTATACAAATCAGCTACTCTCTCAGCAGATTTTGGATCATCTTATATTTAATTTTATCTATAATAGTACAATATCTATTGCATTAAATTGTTCAAATGTTAAGTGTAAGAAGAGTTTTGTTGAACATCATTTTAAGATTTCGAAAACTATTTTAGAAAAAAATTATTGTTATTAGTTTCGCTTGTCATACGTACATCATATTTTTAGATGCATTTTACATTATTGTGCTTTACGAATTCTTGTCATTTATTGGATCCTTATACATAAATATTTATCTTGAAAGTTGTTTAATGCGATCATTTTGAAAACTAATTCATTTCAATCAATAATCAAGTTAGAATAAAGATTTGGATTTACTCCAAACTTTCAACATGTATTTAAAACAAACATAACAAAGGTTTTCACAACAACGCGTACATATATATGAATTTTTGATATCTGATTATGTTGATGTTGTTTGTTGATAGGCAACCTTAGTGCAGCAGAACAATCAATGCACGTTGGTAGTATAATCATAAGATTATATTTTAGCATGTTAAACAGATTTAATTACTTATGTGAATCTATTTGCTTATTCCATCTTGTAACACGCCCGAAATATGTATTATACTTATGCATAAATTGTTTTGTTGCCCTAAGTATTTAAAAATTGACATGAAGACCGGAAAAGCCTTTCACAATGTTTTTAAACGAACGCTGTAGTACATTTCAACATTTTTGAAAAAATTGCTTTTTACGAAACATCATTCTGCTGTCATTAGTATATTTAGTAATTCTCAAATTAAAAGTTTATAAACGAGCTATTCTGCAACTTATAACTCGGCGCTATGCAAAACAGCGCTTTTATAATCCAGCGTTTTGCGATTCTATGCCTTAAGATTCAGCGCTTTTGCAAAGCAATTATTTAAGTCACCATGGTATAATAAGGTTATATACAGGTGGTAGCTCGACTACAATACTTGTTTATGATTTAGTTTTAATTGCAGCATCTCCTCCATGCTAGCTATGCAAATACACAAGCGCCTAATTGTAAAATTGTTCATTTGGAAAACTCTTCATAGGGACAGGGCTAAAGTGCAGAAGCGCTTATTTGTAAAGAGCTTAATACGCCTAGCGCTTAATTGCGGTATCACTCAAATACAATTTTTAGACAGAAGTTTATTATAATAGCAACGTGATTAAATTCAAACTTGAGAGGTGTAGTTTCTATACAGTTATCTGTAAGAAAGTGGTTTTCTCAGGATCAACAAAATTCCATTAGGCTGATTTTCTTGGTAGACACGAAAATTATCAAACTGGTTCAAGAGCACCAGCTGGTTCATATGGTAATGTCAAGTTTTCAATATCCTTCCCCTCCTCATAGTTATAGAGAAATCTACGAATTTCTTTTAGGTTTGAACCTGATCACAGCTAATTTAGCCGCCTTTGACACCAACCACACTAGACATTGTTAGTTTTGATTCTTCCCTCCCTCCATGGTCTTCAGTCTGCAGACTGGTTTGAAGCAGCACTCCATTGTTTTCTATTGGAAGCCTTCCTTTTCGTATCTTCATAGCTTCTGCTTCCTGTGTCTTCCATGATTTGTCTTATGTACCGAAGGCGGGGTCTTCCTCTCGGGTTTTTTGCCATCTAATGTACCCTCGATAATTGTCTTTAACAGTCCTTCTCTTCTTCTAGAATATGTCCTATTATTCGATCTCTTCTTTTTACTATATGCTTCCATAATCTTTTTCTATCTTTATTTGTGCTAACACTTCTTCATTTGATTTTCTTTGTGTCCAACTGGTTTTTAGAGCTCTTCTAAAGCACCACATTTGATTCTTACCATAGTCTAAAAATATTTTTTCCCGCTATCATTTTTGGGATTTGATGTTATTACCCCTGCTGTGTGGTGGTAGCTCCGTTGGTAGAGCGCTCGCTTTCTGAGTAAAACGTCGAATCTGGCTTGGGTTCGAAACCTAAGCAGTACTATATAGATTTATATAAATCTTGTCTGCAATCCACCATACACAATTTCCCAATCTGAAATCTTAAGGCTAAAAAAATTCGGATTCGGATTCGACGTTAAACTTTTGTTTTCAAAACATGTAAGAATGGATTAATAATGCAGTAAAGAAAATCTTTGATGGGTGATGGGGATGCATTGATGCATAAGTTTGTAGCGTTCTGTTTTCCATATCAATACGTCTTGAGTTTGTCCATTTTTAAGAAACTGCGCTAAGGAAATGTCGTGTATAAAAAGCAAATATCTTTTTGCTGGAGTTTAACCGAGGAGCATAAGCATCGGAAGTCATTAGAAGCATTTGAGCTCCCATCGTAATAATCCCACCAGGATTAGCACGGCAGGAAAATGGTTTTCTCGTTTCAAGGAGGACCACTCTGACATAAATGATTCTCCACTTTCAGGAAGACCGTCTGACTGTCATAAAAACCATTTAAACGCTTTAATTGACGATGATCCACGTGAATCAACTCGAGAATTGACTAGCATGATGAATTATGACCAATGAAGTATCATATGACGTTTGCATTCCATAGGCAAAATTCTAAATTGGATGCATGTGTACAGGAAGTTTGAAGCAAAACCAAGAAAAATCAGCGCGATACCAACAAAAATCAGTGCTTCTTTGCTTGCTCGTCATCGTCAACAACATCGATCGTCCTTGTCCCAGATTGTTACTGGTAACGAAGAATTGTGCCTTTATGTGAACAATAAGTAAATGAAGGAATGGTTGAGTACTGAGAAAAAAGGAAATACTCGTGCAAAGAGGTATTCCCACCCCCACTAGATAATGTTGTGCATTTGGTGGGACAAAGCAGGCCACGTGTACGAGGACAACCTTTTAAGTTTTTACAAACGACCACTAGGTGGCGCTATTGAGATGTGACATTACTATTTTTCGAAAATTTGACATTTGTTATTGTGAAAACTGACCGAGTAGTTTGTTTACAGTGAGCGTATAAAAACCCAATTTTGTGAAAAAATGGAAATTTCACGTGAAGGTTTTCCTTGGATGATTTTTTACGATTTTAGTAAAGGCCTAACTCAACAACAATGCATAGAACCGCTTCGCTCGACTTTTGGTAATGAAGCACCATCAGAAAAGACTGTTTGCAACTGGTTTGCAGAATATCGTCGCGGTCGTGCGTCCGTCAGTGATGAATTTCGTGAAGGTCGATCAAGATCGGTTGTTATGTCAAGAAACGTCGGTGCTGTGCGCAACATGATTGAAGAAGATCGGCACGTGACTTACAGGAGATAGAGGCATCCCTAGGAATATCGAAGACTGCAGTACATTTAACTGAGAAAAAGATCTGTTCCCGATGGATTCCGCATAATTTGACCGAAGCTCAAAAAAAGACTTGTGTTAATTGGTGTAAGAAAATACTCAAAAAATTCGACCAAAGAACTGCAAAATCTGTATATAACATCGTAACAGGTGACGAAACTTGGATATATTCCTACGAAACGGAAAGTAAGCAACATTCCACTGTTTGGGTGTTCCAAGATGAACCGAATCCCACAAAAGTTGTTCTTTCACCCAGCACTGACAAGAAAATGATCGCTTGTTTCTTCTTTTGTACTGAACATGTCGCAATCATTTCTTTAGAGGATCGAAGAACAGTTAACGCTGAATGGTATACAACAATTTGTTTGCCAGAAGTCATCGACGAAATCAGGAAAAACAACCGAAAACGTCGCATCATTCTTTATCATGACAATGCCAGCTCTCACACAGCACGTCAAACAATTGATTCTTTCAAGGGGAAAAACTTCAAATGAATGTCTCATTGCCCGTATTCACCTGATTTATTGCCTAACGACTTCTTTGTGTTCCCGAATGTCAAACAAAATATGCGCGGACAGCAATTTTCATCACCTCAAGAAGCTGTTGAGAGCTTTCAAAAACGTGTTTCGAGAATTGTTTTGAACGCATGTAGAAGTGTATTAATCTTAAAGGCAAATACAGAGAGATCAAAAAAGAACTTGATTACAGCAAGCCATGACTTTTTTTTCGTAGGTCGTAGATCAAAAATATCCTATCAACTGTCATGAATACGAACAAAAAAAAATCATGGCTTGCTGTAATGAAGTTCTTTTTTGATCTCTCTGTATTTTGAAAAGCAATAAAACAGTTTGTTCGAAAAAAAACTTTGCTTTCCTAGTTTTTGTAAAAACTTAAAGGGCTGCCCTATGTACTATGTACTATGAATTGTTTCTGACGAATCTAACCATCACTGCTGAGATTTATTGCCAACAACTCAGACGCCTTGAGGTCGCAATTCAAGAAAAACAACCAGGAACACTGCGCCAAACGGTTTTTCAGCATGATAGAATGATGTTTGAGTCCTTTTTCTGGGAACCAAGGTTACTACAGTTTTTATATTCATTACGTGGTGTTTTATTTATCACTATCATAACCTACAATCACACCACATTCTTAAACTCTATTGTGTTGGTTTGCTGACTTTGTTCGTGTTTGGCTGTGTATTTAGAAGTGGAAATTAATGATTGCGCTACAGGAAACAGTTACAGCTATTTGCCATTTAAAAACGGTACCAACATTAACCAATAGTTCTGTCAAAATTTTTCTAAAATATACTAATGAAGCTAATTGGATTTTACTCCCTTATAGGTGCAATAACATAATCAGAGAGACAACAAATCGTTGGTTACATTTCAGAGGTTTATGACGTTTAGTTCGGAAAATATTTTTAAATTAAGTGTATATTTTAGTGTATCAACAACTATTTTAATTTTGGTTAGGCAATTTTTATAGTGCCTACGCGATATACAGACCGACCTGTTAAATTTATTTATACTATAATTTATGTTTAATTTATTTTCAAAACGAGAAGACTGTAAGTCAGAGTACGTGTAAAAAAGATATCGTTCTTAGATGGTTCTAAACGATTACAGTTTATACTTACGGTATGCCCTTCTATATAATATCTACGACCAAAATTTAGTGAACAAATTACCTACTAATAATGTAAACTACGAACAGCTGTATGTGACATTAATATGTTGTAAATTAAATGCATTTGATACTCCTATTTAAGAGAGACTTTGTTTTACTATAGTTATCTCCTATATTATATTTATTAGATCTTCTTGTAAACAAATTACTTGATTACATTAATAGAAATGAATTAATTAATTTTGATTTACTATCATTAATGGTATTAGTTGGTTTATAAATAAATAAATGTTTAGAAGTCCCAAATAATTAATGTACAAGCAAGGGAAGTACTAATTATTTTTTAAATTATGAGATTATATTTTAATTTTTGATTATTAATCCATGTTTAAAAGATAAACGAACACTTTTGTTACATATGTAATGCTTAGTTTCTACCTCGGTGAATTCTATATTCTTTTAGAAACAATGTTGCATGCATGAAAATTGGTGTTAGTTAAGAAAATGACACTTCTATTATATTTACGACATTACAGATGAATTCCATTAATTTGATGTTCATATTGTATAACATTTACTTTACATTATGAAACATTAATTTGCAATGTTTCACCATCTTATAAAAATAGCGTTTCAAAGTAATTTGTGTAGACGTACGGGAACATTTAGCAGTAATTTATTACTTCTACAATTAAATGTTTGTAGGATTGGCAGAAATGCTAAAACTGTTCTGTTATGATACTTTAAAATAATCTTTTTTGTAAACGTTAAGTTCTGGTAGGCTCCTTTTTCTTTAAATCTGTTTCGTAAAAGCAACAATTGTTAATATAAAAATTGACACGAAGTTTTTGGAAAGCCCATACTGTAGTAACAAAGACTTTCTTTTAGTGATCAGGCTCACTTTGAAATTATGCCATGATTTCTTGAATTAGGTTAGTAAGGAAGGTATTCTTACGGTTCAGTTCAGAAACAATTCTTCAACACGTGACAATTGTATTCAAGCAAAAAAATATAATTTTATATGTTATTTAGTATCCGATTGCAGAAATTTTAAACTGGTGTTGACGATTGAAAATCTGTAAAATGTATGCTATCACGCATTTTGCCTATGTTCAGTGAACTGGGAATCCTTGTATATTCTGAATTAATGAAAATCTACTGTTGTTTGAAATTTAAAAAGTAGGAATATTTCATCTTGTACGTCCAATAAACAAGCATAAGGGAATGTGTTTTTGGTAATTAATGTATAGTAAGTATCATAACCGACAGAGATTTAAATACAATATAAGAACATTTGCAAGCAACGGTTTAAAAAATTTATACTATTGGATATTTAAAATGATATCTATTAAAGTTCTAAAATGGTTAACTTAAGAGCAGCGTTTACTAGGTTGTTTTAATTAAAAAGCGTGTATGAATTATGACAAATGACGTCACTTTTAAATATGCTACAGAGTGATAATATATTATTCAGTACTGATATACCCTATATATTAATTATATACAATCAAAAGTATATGCTGGAATCTTATTAAATAAGTTACGAAAGCATTTTGGTAAGCTGTAGAAAATGATCGCAATTAAGTGGTGCTTCAATTATTGTACTTTTAGCAGAATAAACTACCACATGATTTCTTAATTTAAGGAAATAACTTATCGATACACAGTAATATACCTGCCCATCACCCGTGTGTGTAGTTAATTCTTTTGGTCGGTTTGTGTTAGATAACATTAACATTTCAACACTACTTCGAGGCGTTTGTATAATTGTACATTTACACAGTTTTATTTCATATGCAGTTTAAGTTTCCAATTAGTCAGACGCCGACTGTCTTACATATGCATTAAAAGAGCTTCGAACATGATATAATGTAATATATAATTACACCGAAATAAATAAAATTTTAAGTAGGTTTCGTTCATGATAATTAGAATATTCTTTCTACGTTTGATTAATTCTTCGACATTCTACAGTTCGTATTTAAATGTTTTTTAACGAGATAATTAATTGCTAGATCTAATTGGGGGATGAATTATTTTAACGCGCTGTGTGCAAGCGGTTATATACTTACATTTTGCAGCAAAATAGCTCCTACAACAGAACAGTCCAATGTCTACAATATAAAACTGCATATTCAATCGATATGCATTTTAGTTGCAATTCTGATACAAGCATATACATATGTATAAATATAACATTGTATAGTGTCACATACATTTTTTGAATTGAGGTTAGAAATTGTGATAGACAGTGATTTCAATTTTTTATCGAAATGCCGCAACATCGGGGTTTTAACGGCCATTCTCTCTCGCAAAGCAATAGTCGACCAGCGTTATTATTCCACCTAGTAAATCTTCTTTGGAGTAGAAGTCTTTAAAACTTGTGGTACGGAGCCCACGTTAAGCTGTAGATCCTCTACGTCTGTAGCAAACTACAACGCGAAACATCGACATAGGAGAGGACCGTTATGTCTTGTAAGAGATAAAGCACTTAAGAAGACAATATAAATGCTAAAATTAATTTATTATAGGTTTTATTCAGCTGTCCTCCAATGCAACAAGTATAGTCGTGATTGTTATACAGGAATAAAAATTTCCTCTCTGAAAACATGGTTTTGTCGTTCACGCACCATGTTGTTTGGTTAGATGGTTGGCTAGACGAGTACCAACGTTGTGATTGCATCAAATTCCAAATTTGATTAGCACAAAATTGAAACAAATCGCACGATGGAAGATGTAACGTTGAAATCATGATACGAGTGCAGCCTTTTAAGTTTTTACAGAAGACCACTAGGTGGCATTATTGAGATGGGTCAGTACTATTTTCACAAAATTTGACATTTGTTATTGTGAAAACAGTGGCAGCTTAGAAACTGACCGAGTAGTTTGTTTACAGTGAGCTTTTCAAAAAAGCAATTTTATGAAAAAATGGAAATTTCAGGTGAAAGTTTTCGTTGGATGATTTTTTACGATTTTAGTAAAGGCCTAACTCAACAACAACTCATAGAATCTCTTCGTTCAACTTTCGGTAATGAGGTACCATCAGAAAAGACAACTGTTTACAATTGGTTTGCAGGATTTCGTCGTGGTCGTGCGTCCGTCAGTAATGAACTTCGTGAAGGTCGACCAAAATCGGTTGCTATTCCAAAAAACATCGATGCTGTGCGCAAAATGATTGAAGTAGATCGGCATGTGACTTACAGTGAGATAGAGGCATCCTTACGCATATCGAAGACTGCAGTACATTCGACTTTGCATGAACATTTAGCTGTGAATAATATCTGTTCCCGATGGATTCCGCATAATTGGATCTATGCTCAAAAAAGACTTGTGTTAATTGGTGTACAAAATCCGTATACAACATTGTAACAGGTGATGAAACTTGAATATATTCGTATTAACCGGAAACTAAGCAACAATCCACTGTTTGGGTGTTCCAAGATGAACCGAATCCCACAAAAGTTGTTCGTTCATGAAGTGCTTCCAAGAAAATGATGGCTTGTTTCTTCGGTTGTACTGGACATGCCGCAACAATTCTTTTAGAGGATGGAAGAACGTCAACGATAAATGGTATACAATAATTGGTTGCCAGAAGTCGTCGACGAAATCAGAAAAGCAACCGAAAATGTCGCCTCATTCTTCATCATAATAATGCCAACTCTCACACAGCACGTCAAATAATTGATTACTTGAAGGAGAAAGACGTCGAATTAATCTCTTATTGCCTGTTGAATACAGGCCTGATTTATCGCCTAACGATTTCTTTGTGTTCCCGAATGTCAAACAAAAGATGTCTGGATAGCGCTTTTCATCACCTCAACAAGCTGCTGAAGCCTTCAAAAACCATGTTTTTGAGATACCAACTTCAGAGTGGAAAAAGTGTTTCGAGAATTGGTTTGAGCGCATGCAAAATTGTATAACTGTTAAAGGCGAATATTTTGAAAAGCATAAAACAGCTTGCTCCAAAAACAATTTGTTCTATCCTAGTTTTTGTAATAAATTTAAAAGGCTGCCATCGATAGTATAAAACTATTGTAACCTTGTAACCCACTGTAACACCTTTGTTAGTTTCATTGTCCATGATGTGTTTTTCTTGAATGTAACTGGAAATATATGTATGCCCCACAACCCGGAAAAAGCTTTCCAATTTTCTTCTAATGCCACATAATGAAAATCCGGGACAAAAATGCAATGGAAAGGCAACAACAACAATTCGCGTATCTAAACTGAATGCCTGCATTAAACTAAAATATTTTCCCAAAAGAATTGTAAAATAGCACAGACATTTCATAGCCAGGAAAGGAAAAGGATTAGATCCAAGTAGGTACATGCTTATGTTTACTAAATGTGCTGCCAAAAATGATCGAGAAAGTTATTTAACCCGTTAGTTCCTAGCCTTATATATATGTTACACGAATATGGTTTCCAAATTTGGCACTTATTGGTTCTATAGTTATATCTATGGGTTGACTACCATAGATATCAGTCACATAAACGCTAGATTACCATAGGACACCACACGTGTTAAGCCGCATTGGACTTGTGTTTAGCGTTATATCCAACTAAATATTGAAGCGTTAAGTGAGTGATATCTGAATGGACTTTACTGACAAAGAGTAAGTATTACTTTACCACTATGATATAGAGGCGGTGTATTTATCATGGGATGTAATCAATAAAGTATAGTACATGTATGCAATAATTGAAAAGTTGTTGTATGAACCTCTTCTTAGGGTGCTTTGTCTCTTACGAGACGTAGCGATCTTCTCTCCTATGCCTGTGTTGCGCGTTTAGAGTGCCACAGACATAGAGGACCTACAGCTTAACGTGGGCTCCGAACCACGGGAAGTGTAAACACTTCTACTCCAG
>JABXWE010008918.1:0-39814 GCA_014611495.1 Limonius californicus | reverse complement strand
CCTTCCTAACACTTTACTTCTGCTTTTATAGCCCCAAATGTCAGTGTTTTGGTGGTGGAAATTTGTAAACATGCTGCACGTGTGTATACCAATTTGAAAAACAATTTAACGCTACATTTATTGTGGGCCCAATCATATTCAGTTAAAAATTAATTTAATTGTATGAGTACTAAAACAGCCGAAAGAACTTTCTTTGCCTAATCCTCAGCTCCTAATAAATTCTGTATTTAAGTAACACGTTTCTGTGTGAACTCTCCGCCGGGGGTGAATCCAACAAGGAACCGTTCTTCGTTGGTTGAACTAATGAATTTTATGGCCCCATTAATTTTGGAACTTAAGAATTTTCGTAAAAATAGTTAAATTGTATGTTAAAAATCTGAAGACCAAACTAAATAAATAACTCCCATAATTGAGTTTTTAATTAACACGTCCATGCGTGGAATATCACACGTGAGGGTTTTAGTTCGACAAAAAAAGTAATAATATAGGTAGGTTATGGGTTTAAGCTAAACCACCAATTGATCCCAAAAACAGACAGCTCGAAAGTCAGCTGTTATTGCCTATCCTACGTAACTGAGATAGACTAATTCAAAGTCATATTGTTAACCTATTTACCTGGAATATATATAGCTGAAATAAAACGCTGGAAAGGAATGTTTTAAATATGAAAATATAAAATTCAACTACCGAATGGGTAGTCGTTTTACAATTCCATTCATTGTACATGAATGTGGATATTTATGATCGTTGCCCTAATAAATTAAGTTTCCCCGTAAAGGACGGCCCCTTTTACCAAAGCATAAACACATGTTAAGAAATGGCCATTTCCAAGATAAATGAAGCGTGATTTCAACCCGCCAACTAAAATTAATTAACAGTTACCTTTTACATGAAATATATATATGCGAGTATAGCTTAAAAATTAAAATTATTGGTATAATGTCCCAAAGTTCATCTGTCTGTAATAATATAAACGTAATGGCAAATGCGGTCCGCTACAGTATGCTACAAGAAACTATTCCTTGAAAATACATCTTCCTATTTTAGAAATAATATCCATTCTGTCCTGTATGGTAAATAAATACAAATGGACAAAATTTTCCTAATTTATATCATTATGTCTCTCCCACGAGGATTGATCACTATTAGAGCAACAACCCCCTTATGGGGAAGGCCCCTGCCCAACAATGGGATGTTGCAGGCTAACTAAGAAGAATATCATTATGTACAATCAAAGTACTTTTTTTGTTTTAATACCATCAGTGCTATACGATGATAAGAAATTAAAACACCATAAACACTTCTTGGAAAAAATGAGTTTTTCGCACCCGGGAGTCGAAACCAAGTTCGTCTATTAGCATAATTCCAATACCGTTGACCACTCCACTACCGCCGGCCCAGAAACACCATATTGTGTGTGTTATTACAATTATTGGGTTATCAGTTTTTTGATACGAATACAAAATTGCTTGTTCCTTGATGAAATTCCAAACGTTTCTAAAGGCATGTCTTTACAATGTGCAGTGTTCGGACATTTTCTGGTTACTTAGGATAAGACGACAGAATTCCGGAATGTAGCATAAAGTTAAATCTGATGCAGCTTGCATCCAAATTCTTCTGCCAGGTTAATAAGAGGAGCACCATCTTGTTGAAAGATGTATGCCTATTAAATTTCCCTTCCTAATTCGCAGCGGTTTTAATCTGTTTCAGCCGCAACCGTATGAGGGTGAACAGGATGCACCATGTTCACCGGATTTCCAAACTTCTTAATTATTGCAAATTACATACGAAATGAATAAAAAATTGATGATAAAGAATTGTATCACACGACATAATTCCAGAAATATAAAAAGAGTTCCAAAACAGACTTGCTACCAATATGCAACGTAATGCGTTTCAACCATTTACATAAATAATTTTCTTTGTTTTCTTTTAAATATTATCGTTTTATATAAAGAAGTATGTAGAACAACTGGTTTTATAGACAATATTCGGAGTGCACCCATGAACTGTACAGAACGGCACATATATTGATTTCTGAGAATGTAAATATCTTTTTCTTGGATTTTTTGCAATTCAACAAAGAAAGAAAGCTAACGACGATAATGTAATAGCTACAGAGGTGTGGTCAGCTTTTGGAAACGAATACCAAAACGCTACCAAGTTTTCCAAGAGTTCAAAAATAGACTTTTGCTACTATTAAGTCTAAGTCCAAGTCCAATGGTACATTTCAAACGTTTAATTAATAATTGCGTATACTTTGTTTTAAGTATTATCGCTTTTACCAACGGCACTCATCAATTAATCTTCCATGACAAAACATGGTTTATGATATGCAGAAAAAAAAAGCTTAACAAACATAGTTTTATCAATTGCTTTTATGTTAATTATAATCCGTAATGAAATAATCTTAGATTAAGAATCAACCCAATAGTCGGAAACCTCAGTTTTCTAGCAAATAGATTTATTACACGCCAAAAACTTGTATGTTTACATCTTCTTCGGAAGATGGTAGCTACATTACTAAAGGAATAATACTCACCAATAGCGATCAACTAAATTGCTTGAATTTATTTGAAAATAAGCATTTTACACATCACTGTATCTGTTAGAATATTTCCCCCAAATTTAATAAATATTAAATTATAATAGAATGAATCAATGGACTACTTAAAAAACATATATTACATCTGGAAAACTGGGTAAACATTTAATTACCCTTGTCGTTTTTTGCGGATTACCAGAATGCAGTTTTTATGAAATTGTTGGTTTTCCTGTAGCATGATGACAACAACGCTCGTAATCGCGTTCCATCCCAAACCACACAAACAGGGGTGGTATATTTTTCAAGTACACTGACAAATTTGCTCATAAATATTTTCAATGTGTATGCCACATATTTATGTTTCGCGTGTGGCTGTGCAATTTTCATCTCCTCCGTTGTCACACTCTCTTTATTGTATTCAGTGCATCGATACATCTATGACATATCTGCTGATAAATGTATGGAACGCGAAGTGCATTAGATAATGGATTGGTGCCCGAAGTGCACAACTTGAAAACTAAATATTTCACTTGATTAAATTGCAGCATTAATAATCTAGAATTTAATTTAGAAAAGGGCGGTGGCAAGGGAGTTTCTCCAAGAATTGTTTTATAATCTGTTCATAGAACATTGCATTGGAAGTAGATACTTGTGAAAAAATATAAAAATGCTGTGCGAACGCAGCTTATCTATCGGGTTACAATCAACACTAGTAGCCGTTACCGTTGAAGACTTAGAAGTTGGCACAAGATGCTCAGATTACAATAACGTGCGTGCAGACTTGTACCACTCAGGTGAGACACTTCCTGTCTACAACCCGGCCTTATGTAAGAAGCGACGCCAACTTACACAAGTATAATAACCCCTACTTTTATTATGATCGCTTTCTGAACCCACACTTGTCAGTTGAATTTAGAAAACAAGATGCATCAGCGAAGACATGACACCTAGCTGACGCAGCAATGTAACATGAACAACTGCAGATTTTTCCATTGTAAAATTTAAATGAGGAACGTTTTATCTCCAACAAACAGAATCAAATTTGCATTCGCAGTGAACTTCTGTGAGATAACTAAAACCAACAACAACAAAAAAACGTTTCAACCTTAAATTTGCAAGAAAACCCGAGCTTTAATTTGATGTTGGATAAGACTAAGGTGACCGTACGGCCTGTGTTATACCGGCCAGGTCCGTACGTCAATATTTTGTAATATAAAATATAAATTTTTAATAGGGATGCAGCCATGTTCCATCAAATTATGATTAAATGCAGAATTTGGTAGTCCAATCGTACTGATAGATTGTTCAAACTGGATATAATCTGCCTCTGGCTATGACTTATTACATATATAGAAATTTCTAGGGTAGTAAGTGAAATCCATTTGTATTTTTAACAATTACTTTGTCCCATAGTGACGTTCTGATTATTAGTGTAAGCTTATTACACCACTCTTTGTTGTTTTAACGTGTTTGCACTTATTTCAAATGCTCGAATTTACTAACATACTGTAGAGGACTATTACTGTCTGTATTTCGATGATCAATAGTATAATCTGCTTTTAGTATCTTCTTGGAAACGAATATAGCATACTTTTATAATCTGCGTTTTATACATTTTAATCATTATTCATGTACAGGTAAAGTTAAGTTTCTTGAAATAAACGTTTCCGCAAGACCGTACTTCTAAAACTAGACCAAATGTTAGCTGAAAATTTAAAGCAGTCCCCACAAGGTTAAAGTGCTTCTTATGTTAATGTTTCCTGCTTTACTTTCTAGAAATGCATATTATAATTAATAAGTAAACAATATCAATGTTTATATCAAGAGCTCCAAAAAAGCTGATCCTCAGCGGGCTGTGGAATGAAAAGTCACGTCTTTACTAGACTAAAGGAATGTTTATGATGTCAGATAAATTAGTTATCTTTTTTTTATACGAATCTGACAGATTGTTAAAATGATTTTAATACATTTCAAAGAGCATTCATTATTGAATCTTACTATCGGAACGGCTTTCAAGTTGACGGAGAATGGACCTAATCGATTCCTCCTTGTTTTGTGGAATTCCGAGAGAGGTATCCCAATGAAATTATTACAAAGCTACCGAAAATTGTATGCTTTGGTTAAGAATTTAGTCAGCAATTTTCGAGAAACTGGAAGTGTTGGAAGGAAAGAAGGGTCTGGTAGGCCAAAGAAGATAGTTCCTGCTTTAATTGAAATTGTAAGACAACGAATTGACGAAACTCCAAAAACACCAATTAGACATTTATGCCGGCAAGTTGATGATTTAAGTTACGTTACATGCCACAGAATATTGAGACAAGCTTTGCATCTGCATCCTTACCGATTTATTTTCGTCCAAAAAGAGTTCAGTTTTGTCGTTGGTTTTTGGATAATCTCAATGAAGATCAGTTAAATTTAACCCTTTTTACCGACAAAGCCTGGTTTTACCTTATGGGTATGTTAATTCACAGAATATGCGGATTTAGAGTAGTGGGAATCCACGTTACAATTAAAGATCCCCTTCATCCACAGAAAATAGGAGTCTGGGTTGGAATGAGTCGTCGTAGGTTAGTTGGGCCAATATTTTTTAATACTGCAGCAACCTTTCCTAAATGAACTTCACGATGATGAGCTACGGGATGGTTATCTGCAACAGAATGGCGCAACAGCGCATGCAGCTGCAGATACAATTAATTTTTTACACGAATATATTGATGACGGAATCATTAGTAGGAATACTGCAACACCCTGGCCCCCTCGGTCTTATCAAATTACTGTTTTGGACTCTTTTCTATGGCCCTATTTGAAAAACACCATTTTAGAAACTCCAATTAATGATTTAAACGAACTGAAACTTAGAATTGAAGAAAACTGTCAAGAAATTAACAACTCGCCTCAATTATTACAAAATGTTTTTGAAGGTATGAGAAGATGAGTTCAGAAATGTTTGGAGGAAGAAGGCAGACATTTTCAACATTTGTTGTGATCATTACATTAGTTCAGGTTTATTCATTTCTTTTACTGTTGCTCAATAAAAGATTTCTGCTCCTAAAAATGACGTTTCATTATTATTTAATTCCAGCTAACACAACCTAACCTGAAATTGACCTTATAAACATTTCTTTAGTTTAGAAAATACGTGACTTTTCATTCCACAGCCCACTGGGGACCAGTTCTTTTTGGTTCTCTTGATATCTTCTACTTGGTTGGTCATTATTTTGATTTTTTGCACATTGTTTCACGATTGTTGTTCGAACTGACAGATCCTCGACTATAGTTCTTCAAACCTCTGGGACATCAAACATAGAAATATACCACCACAAAATACAACATATCCTCTTCTTCTAGTGCCATTACAGAATATTTATATATTATATAGAAAGAAGAATAAGACTAGGATAGTCAGTATTTGACAGACAAAATAAGATACTGAAGAATAAAACCGTTACACTCAAAATGAAATGCTTATATCTGCGTGTGCTGCCAGTACTAACATACGGCGCTCTAACATGGACCTCGACAAGAAATATCGTAGACAAGCTAACTAAACACAAAGGGTTATGGAGAGGTAAACGCTAAACATAAGAGTAATAAATAGAATAAGAATTGAAGATATTGAATCAAAGTGATCGATGTAGACATTACTAAAATAGAGATGGCCTGATCATACTATGAGACAGAGACAATAAGTGCAATAAAGAAATCCAACAACAGATGATGTACAGAAGATTTCTGGATTTGGCTGGATAAGATAACAACTGGAAACAAATTGGAGAGGTCTATACCTACTATTGGATGGAAGAGGGTTAACGAACAAGAACAGGAATCAGTACTAATATTATTCGTCCCCATTTTACCTGAATATGTTTGGGTACAGTGCATTTCATTATAAAAGTTTTACGTGTTAAAAGAAATTCCTGATAAATTAAAAAGTGACACAAGAAAAAATCTGTTACAATCTGAATTCTAGCATTGTATTATCAATGAAAAAGTTAAAAAAAAAATGGTTTTACCAAAGCCAATACTTAAATAAACGTTATACACATTACCTATCATTCACTTAAGCAGAAATTAACGATAAACGAATTTAGATATAGAATGCTTCAACGTTTTTTAAATAGTTGCTAAATTGGCAATGAGAGGTGCCACATTAAAATATCTTAGAAAATATCACAGCACACGTTCCTATCTTAAATAAAAGTAATATTAATTTTACCGCTACACTGTAAACCTTTAATTAAATTCTCAGTAACTAAGTTTAGTTAATACAATTAATGTAACAGCTATAATGGCGTGGTTCCATTTAAAGGAAGGACCCAAAGCTCTATCCTTCCTGAACACAAACCATTTTTCTTTACTTCTAATGGAGCTAACAAGTTTTCCATTTTTCCAAATACTAATGACTAAGTGAAGACATTTGACGTAAAACTAGTAAGTTCCATAATTATAATATCTTTCTTTTTTTTGCCTTTTTTACGAGTATGAATTCGGAATACAACGTTTACGCAATACCTCGAAAACGAAACTATTCCTATTTATTTGAATTTTTTCCATCCAGAAACACCTAAAATAGCTAAATTTATCTATCTCAAAGAAAATAGCAGCAGCGTTTGACATTTTAGAAACGTGATAGTTGATTACAATCTAATTTGCCACCACTAGCATAAGAAGAACGGTTATAACTATATGTATTTCATCTTACGTGGTCACTGGATGGATCGTTTCAAATTCAGATCCAAACGTTTATATATTAGTAGCGATAAACAACGTATTTCTTACTGTGGTGTTGTGATCAAAATATTGGAAAAACACACGCAGGAATACCCAAAGCAGTGTTCAACCGGTACTAATGCAAGGTACCTTGTCAATCTCTGATTACAACAGTTCCTAACATCATTTCGCCTTTGTAAAACCGCGTTCTTTATACAAATAAAAAAAATACTATATAATTTCTGTACAAAATCGCTTTGACGCAAGAGCGCCTAAACGTTGACAGTGTGAGCTCATGCGCTGGCTGTTATGGCTCTTTGATCTTTCCTTTATCAAATTAATGGTTCGCGAAATAATTAAACCGCTAAGTATGCACTTGACATGCTATTCTCTTAGACCATCAAGGTGTATCAAAGCAAGGTACCTTTGGTATCTGATATTCCCTCTATTTCATTTTTCCTTTCATTTATTTCGAATTAGACCCGCGCTTTCAAATATAGAACAGTACTAAGCGCTTTCAGTTTAATCAAAACTCGGAAAAAAGAGTCAAAGCACCTTCACAACAAATTTCCGCCATTCTTTCCTTCATAATTTTTAAAAACTCGAATAGTTGAGAAAGCTCGAACGCAATCAAAATGGCACTATGCAAAGAAAAAGGAAGTCTCCGATCTAAAATGCAGGGCGTTTCCTTCTCTATCGCTGCAATATCGGAACACAATGGAAAGAGGAAGACGACAGATAGTTAAGAAAGGCAAAAGCGAAAATGAAATATTGACATAAAGGTGCAATATGAATTCCAGGTCGCCTTTTTGGTGGCAGCCGAGCATTCGCGGTCTTTGTGAATGCATCCTTTTGAGTGCAACTACCAGCACCTCCTGGTTTTATATGCATTATCAATTCGATGAATTTAAGAAGTTATTGAGAAAATTACCAGCAATTTTCTCGGTGGAATCGACGACGCTATTGTACGTCAAAAGTACGCAGGATGAAATTCAAAAACCTACAGAATATGAGTGTTACACGCGAATCCCAGTTCGTCGATTTCAACGATAAGGAATTAAATTTAAATTCCTGCCCTGCAGGAGTTCCGACTACGTGCGCAAAGCTATTTAGGTTCTAAATGGTCAAACAACGGCATATCCCCGATGCAAATGCGCTATAATTACCCGGTGCATTCTTACAGTGTCGATGGCATCGAAAAAGCATTTCTACGCAAGGTTTGCCAATTAAAAATTCTTGGGCAGTATGCTCCTTGACCGTTTAGTTACTGCCAAGTTGGGCTATGAAATAAGCAGGCAATTTTAATTATGGCGAAAAATAGTGAAAGAGAAAGTGGATAATGTATGGATCAAACGTCCTATCTGTTATTAAAAGCGAAATAATTAATTAGCGGAGGCGATAACACAAAAAGGGAAAGGTAAAAAGTGTTTAGTGTTAAGGCAGGTCGCGTCACTAAAGACACACAAAGAATGATTTATGAGAGCGTGTTATTGTAGCCACCATGCATACAAAAGGAGTTATGTATTGCATATTTTTATGTGCATTCTTTTACTTTCTACTGATAAATTTAATGCACACGTGCCGGTGCAGCCGGAGACTTTCAGCAAAACTAGAGTATATCGCCTCAGGATACACACTCAGTTCTCATTGCCCTAAGTTTACAGAGCAACGAACCATAATTACCGATACACCCTTACATCATTAAAATGTCATTTAACAAATTTATCGATTGCAAAGATAATAACCTGTTTGTTCTACCTACTTACTTACTCGACTCAAGCAACCTGGAACAACTCACGGTTATATATTGCTAAGCTAATTTACCACCTCTGTTCTTCTCTTTCTTACCACCACAATCAGACCAACTCAATGGCACTTACCTGAAACAAAAAAAGTAAATAAATACAAAGTTTACACCAAAGCAGCACAAAGTAAATGTTGCTGACTAGCTTATTTCTTCCCTAGCACAATTTCACTTCGCAACACCAATACAATTGTCTCATTTTAAAAATACTGTGTTAATTTTAGGAAATAGTATGTGAAAAGTAATATTGCTAATTTAAATGTTCGTATAATATTGGTTAAAGCTTACATAATTAAACCAAAGTATACGGAATGTTTGTAACAACTTTATTGATGGTGACACCTCTCTAACAAATGAACCGGACTAAGTAATAAAGTGATCTACTGGTTAGCGCACTTGCCTACAGATCCAAGGGATGCGGGTTCAAACCTAACTGAGGTCGGTGAGATTTTCTAGCGGAAAAACTCTGAAAGTAAAGCCGTAAATCCCCTAATACTGCGATGTGTGACCCGTTAAAAATAACTGCTAGGGTTGAAACTAGCCCAGACAGGCAAAGTGTAGAGAGGTACTTGGAAAACAACGTCCTAGATCTCGTCCAATCAAAAAGAACCAACAATTACATTAAAAAAAAGATTTTTCAGCAGTTCAAGTAGTTTGATGGCAAAGTTACTTGAGTTTGTTTTACATTTTCTTCAATAGTTCAAGCTCCCTTTTCAAACCATTTTGAAATTAGTCAAATCTGGCAACATTGATCTAAATCGAAATACCTTAAAGGAAACAACTATCAGTTTTACCTTCATTTGGCGTCAAAATTTACCATGACAACGCATTGGTTACAACGTAACCTTAGGCTAGTTGCCATATTCAGTTATAGGCAAATGAATCTATTTAAATTCCACAGTTCTAGCCGAAATCTGCAGCAGCAAGATTTTTTAAAAATAGTTGGCGAGAATTAGTAAGCATCCCCAAGTAACGTATCATCGAGGTTATTCGCTGTTTTTTAACACCCTGTATAATGCAAATAAAAACCATAGAGTACTCGTGCTGGTGTAAATATTAATGTAGCAAGACAGATTTTAGGGGAATTATTGAAGAAGAGTTATGTTTAGCACAGTAAGTTTTGTGGCGTCCTCATATATTTTGTTAAATGGCAACCTATGTATTATTCAAACTCAATCGATAGATTTTTCCAGGGCCTAAAACTTTCATAACCTTACAGCCGGTTTCTCCTTTATAGAACTGAAAATTAGATTTAGTATCAGTGTGCTACGAATTTCACATTAGATTAGTTATTAGAATCATCAAACAACAAAATAACAACCACTAATGCCCTTGTAATAAGGTTCGGTTGTCAATCATAAATAATATTTTACTAATTTAATTTATCACTAAATAAAAAATCTCTCACTCTCATGGTATATCTATGTCAAAGAAGAACGCAGAGAATGCTTAATAATAGTTGGTTAATATAGAAGGAGAACACAATAAAAAATTTGCTCTCCTCCAAGCGAAAATCAGAGGAGTATTCGAAAAGACGGTATCTGGTTCCAACAGAATGGCGCACTTCCATATTTTCAAATGCAAACATCTAATGAAATATTGCCAAATAGATGGATCGTATATTGGGTAGCCAGGACAATTCCAATATTTAATTTAAATTATATTTTCTCATTAATTATTATTTATAGATTTTAATTTGATGCAAGCTGTAGCGTTCCTAATTCATATATTTCACAACATATCTAATTAAAATAATTAGTGTAAAGCAAGTGAAATTTACAACACATTGGTATTAATTTAATTTTTTATTTTGATTTAATCATTAGGATGTACAAATATAAGTTACAAAACATTAAAAATTAAAATAATACATAAAGAAGCCAAAAATTTCAAAACTTTTTTGTTTATTTGTTTTTCTCGTTCCCACAATTTAGAGAACGTTTTAATTTTGGAAAGACACTGAAATTCATATCAACACTTTATTCCTCGTAGAAAAATTTAATCAATCTGAAATCTATATTTTTTTGATTATAATTAATAAGCAACAATTTTATGAACTAAAATGTTCCATTGCATCTTCAACAATTACTCAGCACAGGCAGCTATTGAACGATAATAAAATTCAACTAGTAACGTGGGAATTGTGCTGCTCAATGCCATTCAATTAAGGTGCATTCAAGTCGCAGTTGCAAAACAAAATGATAAGGCGTGAAGGTCACGAAATTGCGCATAGTAATAAATCATAATACAAGAAGAATCATTGGAATTTTAGAGTACTTTCGGGTGCGCACCACATTGCAAGTTTCACGGACGTTTGCTCGTTGAAATGAACCCGTTAATACAGAAGCAGCGGAAGCGGAAGTGATTGCATGGTAGATAGCGAAACGGAACGAATATAAAATATAAGCTCGAAAGATCCATGCATGTAATGAACCTTCTAATTAACAAAAATGAGAAAGAACGTCACTTCTGTTACACTGACCGCAAGCACTTAACGAAGGACGTTAAAGGGGCATTCTCACGGTTCGATTTTTCTTGATCAAACATTTTGTTCACGCTTTTCAGGACAATTCGAATCAACATCTGCAATTGCTGGTGTTGAACTTATTTGTATTTTCCTCAAGAAGGACCAACAAAAATTGTATACTTTTTTTACAAATACAACGTAAGCAATATTCCAGCACGTCGTTTTAAAGTTTTGAAAACAAAAATCCAAATAATTAAGAGACGGAAAGGTAGAATCGGTTTTTAAGCTGTAAAACCTCATACTTTAATAATTTGATGTAAACGCTTAAATTTTATTATTTTCTTAGTTCAGTTTTCCTATTCTTAGGATTAAAATATCTTTTATCAAGCTGACATGCTAAGCTGTTAGTGATTTTAATTCTGATTTGGAAACACTATGTAGTTTGTTGAGCGTAAAATGTATAATAAAGTTGTTATGAGCGCGGATGAAATTTAAAACACACTGTATGTGTTTCCTGATGCAATTGTATAGCGTTAACAAACAGCAAAATGCCTCCTCCAGCTTCTATATTGTTTGATCTTCCCGTTTTTAGTTTAGTTTTTTCTAGTTTTTTACCTTCTCCTCTTTTCTTTTTCGGTTTTTCATTCTTGTGTGCTTTTCCTCTTCCAGTTTCTCGTATTCTTTTTTTCTAACCCTATCTCTTCTCTTGTTTTATCCTACTTCAGTTTTGTTTGTTTATCTATCTCTATGTACTATTCTTTTCACTTTTTTAGTTGTATTTCTATTTTTTTCGTGATTTGTCATCTTTCTGGTTTGCATTTCATCCTTTCCGCCCCTTTGGCTTCCCCTTCTTTATTTTCCGCCATCTTTACTCTTTGTTGGAACTTAAGACCAGGTAATAGTTTCCTTTAAAATTGATTCCAAAGACAGTCATGTTTATGATGCAATTGAAAAAACCTCATCATGATAGCTTCCAACCATTTAAGTGTCACTTTGCCAAAAATAAATTTTTGCTATAACAATGAATGTTCACACCCTGTACTAAAATGCTTTGTGCGTGTTAATAGACCCTACACATTGACACACTTGATTGAAAAATTGTAGTTGATCAACAAAAGTTGGACTGCGTCAAACTTTTGTGGAATCAATTAAAATTGATCAACTAAAATCGAACCTTGAGAACGCCCCTTGAGTCGCCATTTAGTTCAAAATATGGTTCACTATTCTTATTTTCGTATACAGTAGAACCTACAAAAGTGACCACCTCTATATTATGACCATCTGGTTAAAGTGACCAGTTTTTCCCGGTCCCTGCCAAAATCCTATCTTTTTAATGTACCTTATTTCCTATATAGTGACCACCCGCCTATTGTGACCAGTGACCAGTACCAACAAATACATCCATTTAAAATCTATCTCCTTAATGTGACCAGCTCAACTACCTTTCCAAAATTCCAAGTAGGATATTGCAATTAGTATACAATAAACCACCCGCAACATCTGCTTACCATTTTAAGTTGTAAATCCTATACATACAATAGAGCACTTAAAGAAATTCTTTCTTGTTGAAACCTGGCATTCCTTAATACAATTAAAATGCAGGATTTTACGTCATTGGTACTATGGGGCTTGGATCTTATTGAAGGTCCGAGCACCAAATATATTCGAATCAGAAGACAAAATTGGAGAGGAAGATTTATTTACGTCTGTTCAAAATTATGGAATTATGTAACCATGAAAACAAAATAAAAATGAAAAACTTTAACAGCCCCACTAACTAGATGAACGAGAACTACAGTACATTACAATCCTAACGATGGAGTTTTTTGAAAAATGATTGTAACGATTCACTCCTGGGGTAGCTTTAGTTAACGATTAGAATGTTATGAACGTTAATTCTTGCATACCTATTTAAAGGTTCCTTCAGTCAGAAATCATTCTGTTTTTAATATTACTTTCTGCGAATAAAGTGCTAAAAAGGCCATGAACATTCATCTTGAAGTGTTAGTTTATCAGATTCCAGCAATTCGCGGAACGCCCAATAAACCTTGTCCCTTGAAAATGGTTAAGGTAATAAACTGCACTTAATGGAGATATTGGCTGCAATTTATCAAGCAAAGGGGAAAATAAGTGAACTAATTTGTGAAAAACGATTAAAAAGTAGTAAACAAAGAACTTTGGAAAGTTTTTTAAAACAATATTTTATTTGTCTGAGATGTAGCAGTAGTAGCACCTACGTCTGTACATATTTATGTCAACACGTTTTTGTAATTTAGTAGATATATGTATCACCATCTATAAGTTTATCGTTTTATTTTGGGTATCAAAAAAATCGAATGAGCTACTAGGAACTTAATTTTCTGTAAACTGACCACCTGCTTAAAGTGACCATTTTGTACCAGTCCCTTGGGTGGTCACTTTAGACAGGTTCTACTGTATTTAGATATGCATGAACCGAAAATTAACATAACCATCTTCCTTGCCATTTCATGCATAGATTGCTTTATTTCCCAATTTATTAATTTCCTTTCGTAAAAATCAAAAAGCTAAAATGCACCGCCGACGTGGGAAGCTTGTAAACAGTGGCCGCATACAGGGTATGAAATTTTCAGCGGCATATAGTATGATTAAAAACAAATCGAAAAGACTTAATCAGCATCCGTTTGCGAAATATGACTGATAATACAGCTTACCTTTTAACTATTTTTTTTTGGACTCCCTTTATATCCGAATACATAGTACTGGCATTTACAGAAATAAAACAAATAGCCGTTGTTTAACCAGAACAATTTCTACAATATTTCCATTTCCAACTACATAAACGCATTATTATTCTCCCCCATAACTGGTAGGTACAATTACCATTAACAATTTCTCAAATCCTCACTACATGCCAGTCAAAAATTAATTCAGGTATTTACTCTAAATTGAATTGGGCAAATCGATACGCTTGACATTTCATACTCCCACACGGAAAAATGAACATTTCAGTATTGACTTCGAAGTTGAGTAAGTTGAGGCGTGGAATTTGTAATTAAACAGTTAGTGGGAAGAAGTTCGAAACTTCCCTACTTTTAATCAGATAAGTACTTATTATTGCACGGCGAAGTTGTTGATCATATGCAAATTTCTAAAGTGTGGGAGGCATAATGATCATGTAGTCCTGAACGTGTCTTCACACGAAAAACTTATTAGATGTGCATATGTAATTATATTTGGCCTTTGGGAGAGGAAATGCATAAATGTCTTAATTTATGCTATAATTATGCTGCGCAATCTAACTCATCTGCGGTAGTTAAAACAGACATAAAACAGTATGTGAAGCAAAAAATACAATTAGTGGTTTATGAAAGTTCTAAAATGAGGATTTAGTTGAAGAATACTTCATTAAGGTTAAATAAATTGATCCCTTGCGTTATTATCAAAGAATTAGCAAATCGATTTTTTAATATTTTAGCAGATAAGCTATTTATGATCAGGAAGTACAAAAAAATAAACTTAATGATTTTTGAAAAATGAATAGTACCATTGAATTCTACTTGAGCCAATCTATTACTGGTTTAAATATTTGTACGTATTTCTGATACACCCTGTATACTCTTTTTATGTTTAATTATTATAACTTATTTAATATTATTTAGTATTTCTGTGCAAATCATTTTATTTAAATGTGCGGAAGGGAACAGGGCCTATAGATCCGTGAGCTAGTGTTTACTCTGGAGGTTTGGAGTTCAATTCCCAGCATCGGTAGATCAGATTTTGAACGGCTGTTCTCCCTCGCAAGCCAATGGCAAATCGCCAAGGTACTGTGTACTGTGTAAGTGGTCTCTGAAGTAAAAGTGTTCACACTTCGAAATCCGTTAAGTTGTAGGTGCTATAGAAACAGAAGCATCAGATAGAAGATCGCTACGTCTCTAATAAGATACAGCACTCGTAGACGAAATTACAAATTTTTTTAAATTTATATTATATTTATATTGCTCCATTTACCAATCTGCACATCATTCGTAAGTTAAATCGGTGGTTGATATTTTTCGTGAGAGGTTCTAATAAGTGGACGCGACTGCCTCCCTGGACTTTCCCATACTGGAAACTGTTCATATCATCTTTATTCAACAGTAGAGTTATTTTCCTCAAAACGGTTGTTCAAGTGCTATCCTAAAACCTCGCCTCGTAACGAATAGACTTACAAGGCTTGTAAGAAGTCCCGCCAAATATCTGCGGTGCCCCTTAATTTCCTTTTTATATGCAACCAGGCATACTTCATTCTCTGTCCGCTGTCCGTACCGGTAGGCCGTCGCGCGGTCTAACTAGTACCGATCGCTATTGCTACCGAGGTAAAATTTTCTAAGTCCCTGGAAATTATATTTTGTAGGGCATAAAAAATCGATTTTTGTATTTTCGCGGAAAAAGATTCTTTGACGCAAACAAATAACAACCGTTAGAATAAAAAAAATATTTTTCTAAAAAAGAGGGGGGAGGGGGCCGGTGCGCTTACATATATCCACGAGTGTAATATTTCTTTGCATATTCATATGCTCCATTACGCACTGAGCGATTCAGTGAAAACCCCAGCTTCCTATCTTTTTTCGTTTTTTAATTAAAGGAGTTTGAAGTTTCAAACTTCCAAGCTTCGTAGAGGGCGCCACAGGAAAATTACGGAGTTCTTCAAAAAACATATCGATAGCCCCTTGCGAGGTCTATCGACATATGAAGTTTAAAAAAATTCCTTGAGCAGTTTTTGAGAAATAATTTTTTGAAAATTTCCAAAATTTTGAAAATTCGTAATTTAGGCCCCTTATAATTTTTCAAAAAACTTTTTGTATCACCTCATTTTACCCTTCATATACTATTCAGAAAATAAAAATCATTTGAATCGATTCATCCGTTTTCGAGTAATTGGGCGTTAAACTCAAAATTTTCAAAAAATCATAGCGCCCTTCATTTTAAAGCTAGCGAGTTTGGCAAAAAATTATCAGATTTGTCTTATGACCCTCTATCGTTATCAGCGATAAAAGTTTCAAAATTGTAATCACGAAAAAAGTGATACCAAAAAAACATGCGTAACTTCCGCTTCCGGTTTCGGATTTTTTGAAAAGCTTATTTTTTCGATGAATTTTCGATACACCCCCGCATTCCAAAGCGCATCAAAATCGGAGCAATACTTTCGGCTGTAGGAGCGTCACATACGTACATACGTACGTACATACATACCCACCCACAGACAGACATTTTTTAAAAACCACTTTTTTGGGTTCCTAGAGACCCAAAACGGATATTTCCGTTAAAATCTCGATTTCGAAAATTTTCATGAATTCAATACTTACCCTATACCCTATACCCTATATAAGGTATGGGAAAGTAAAAATGGAATTCAACCAGAGAATCTTTTGTTTAATTTGTGTTGTGCGAACGAAGCAAGATTCAGGGTTCATGAGACTATATTTTAAGACCTCTGTGTTGCGTTATAAGTACTGGTTTCAGATCTTTCTTGTTATTGCAAATTTGTTTATGTATTATATAAGCACAATATACCAAAAGTTAAAAATTCCGCATTCCGATATCTCAACGTTTACATAAAATTAACCTTGTATGAAACGGAAGTAATTAAGAATCGATGTTGATTGTAATGTTGGTATAAAAAGACACTCTTCGCAGTCTGCGGTTCTCAAACAATAATTAGCAAAACTTAAAAACAGTTAATTAAGATAATATAATTACTACAAACCTTCCAAAATCACATTGTGTAGTGTGCAAAGGAAATGCAAAGGGAATGTAATAATTTAAAGCCTTCCAAATTCGGTGCATGAAAGGCGGCGACGAGCAAGAGCAACCGACAGCAGCACAAGTATAATGCACCGCCACAATCTGAAAACAAGACGTTACCAAATCCCAGCAGCAAACTGCAACGAACTGCATCGCTCATGAAGTGCTTCACTACACGCTGCAATGTGGTCATAACATTTAAGGCGACAGCTCGATTACATTTAGCTGCGTCATAACACTATTTTTCCACACACAAAACTATTTGAATGCGCCGAGCAAGTCGAGCGGTGCTTGAATTTAGGGTGCCACTTTAGGGGCTGCAGCGAAAGGTCTCAAATCTTGCGCTTGCATAGTGGTATTCGCGCTATCTTCTGACACCAAGACTCCCACAAAATGGATGTAACAAACCACAACAATGGTAACGGGATGCATGCTCGGCACGTACATATGTGATCCGATATTCCCGAAGTGCATACAGCACATGCATGTATGTGTGGCATTTTATTTCACCAGGCTACGCCTTGCAGACTCTGATAGGATTGTAACGCCGAAATCTACAAGGCTTATTGCAAGCGAGAGCTGAAAACTGCCTTTTATTGGCTCACTGTAAACGAACAAGTGCCCACGACATCCTCAAAAACAGTTCTTAAAATCTTTAATGAAAGCGCTCGCAACAGCTCTTACTTAACTGAAGGTGGAACGAACCTTTCTCTGTTCGCAAAAAAACACACTCCAGTCTAAATTCTCAAACACTCGACATTTTTTACCGGCAAAGAGCACTTGCCGTCGATTTAAAGCTTACACTGCAGCAAAAGTGCGCGAATTCATTAATTTGATATTTTTCGTCGGAATATATTTTACACCACTCTGCTACAAGAAAACCCGCTGCAAATACGACCGCCAATTATTTTTAAATGTCAAATGTCAAAATATATAATTTTAGTTCTTTAAATTTAAATTAATAATGAAATAATTAACCAATAATTATTAGGCTAGAAGTAAGCAGAACATCAACAGATCGATATCTATTTAAAGATATTAAGTTAGAACAAGCAGTTGCCATCTCAAGCTTTAAAGTTAAGATTTAAATTTATAAGGGCTCCAACGTAGATTTCCTAGTTTTCTATTATATCTATCATAGTATCTATGTACGGCTGTAAATTGCAATGTGTGCAAGTGTAAAATTGAAAACTAAAATAATATCACTTACTAAAATGAAGAGATTTATTTATTAAACCATAGAGAACAAAGAAAATAGATTTTCTTCTTTAATAATAAAATAACGGGTGGGCCTGTTGTTTGTTTTCGATTGAGCGAGATCTAGGACGCGGTTTTCTACGAATCTCCTTGCACTGACGTCATATTTGCACACCCTAACTATGAATTTTACCTATATGAGGCAGTTCCAACCTCAGCAGTGATTTTTAACGTGTCACACATCAGAGGCTAATAGGTACTGATTGGGATAAGTTAAAAACTTAATATCTAAAACTTCTTGGTCTTAATGTTAGGAACACCTTCATCAGTAACGACTTTCGTCTCGCTGGTAGTCTCTTTTTGGACAATTCCAGAAAAGTGGTTCTAAAATTTCGTTTAAAAAAAGCCTATGGTACGCGGAGGAAAAACGCACAAATTTTTTATGTATGTAATATTAAATACCAACCGTCTGAACTAGGTATTGTTTAGTTAGACCGTGAAATGTTGTAATTTAATTCGTGAACAGATCTATAAACAATAACAAATATTAGTAAATATTGGCGGCCGCTAGCATTATTAAAAGTAATTTATTGCTACATTGTTGACTTTCAAGCGATATGTAAGAGCCCATTCAAGAAAATTATGTTACATGTATGTTAAAAAAATATTATTGTCTCTTAAAAAGTGGCCATTCATACAAGTGTCTTACACGAACTTCAGGAAAATTACGTTAAAACTAGTACCTTAAATACTATCTTTTAAACAGTACATCAACTCCCTAATAAATTAAAAACTGCAGCAGTTATTTTTCGCACACTATTCAGCAATTTTTGTAACTCACTCTCGTGGCTCAAAATTCAAGCAGCTATGAATTTCTGCAAATGACCACGTACGACTAAAATATCGGTAGTACAATTTGACACATAAACTTAAGTTATTTAATACCTTCAAACAATTAGAATAACTTTTGCTGAGCCAACAATAAAACTGGCGAGCTTCTATTTGAATTAAAAACACTAATTTTTATGTTTCCCATACCTTCCCATGACGTAGGAAAATAGCAAACAGCAACGAGCATATTTTAAAATTTTACTCTTCGAGCTCTATGTTCCAAAGCAAATTATTCACTAAGGTAGCGTCACTACTGTGGAAACACCTGCAATCATTTGTCTTATTCATACTTTTGCAAAACTCGAGGTGCGCTTTTCAAGTCATCTTATTGGAAAAGCTCGCACCGTCATTAGACTACCGAAATGTTACTTTTGTTGCAGTCTTTAATTATTTAAATCACACTAGAACTCCCGCCTCTAAGCCAAAATCACATTCTCCGCCAGGAAGCACGGTAGGTTACATTTTGCAATCAATAATGTTTACAGTTCCGGCGTTTAAAAAAAAGCAATTCCTACACATGGCGGTTTTTATTACTGCAATTTTCCAGGATTAGTCTATACCTAGGCGTATAATCCTAAACACATAGTAAGTGTTTGGCGATTGTTGGATTGTAGGTATACGCATACGATAATGCTAATGTATTTTTGTTCATGCAGAAAAAGAAAAGATAGCAAAAACTATATACAAAAATCAATCTAATGTAGTGCTACTACATAAGTCGTTACCCTTGACCGTCAGCCTTTATTTAATGTTATGGAATAATAAAGGACATGATGGCCCATAAATCTACTTTATTTTGATTGGCGATATTGTATTTCGACTCAATTTAATAACACTTCACGCGATACTAGTTAAAACTCTAGCGAAAATTGAAACCATTTAATAGCCCTTAATGCTAAGATAGTATGTAATTAAACTATAAAAAAATAATCAAACGTAAGTTGCTGTAAAAATGACACGAGACAAAATTTTGAACATACCATACCGCCATTGTAACCATTCATGCTCACCAATAGCATAGCATATGCCCCTCTGTTTTTTCCACTTTTATCTTTCTATTTTAAGTACATATCTTAGTTCGCATCAATCCAATACATATTCAGGGTGTCAATTTAAAAACTTACCATGTATTATATCACTGAAAGTAAAATAGGTATTGATCTTTTCTAGAAAAACGTTTCTACAACATGGGGGGGGGGGGGTCATAATGACGCCCGTCCACAGCTGCCACAACGCATAGTTCAGGAGTGCCGAGCTAGTCAACGACAAACCTTCCCAAATATTCGGAGGAAATTTGAAAGAAGACTTTACTGTTGTCTACAGAATAATGGAACTCATTAATTACAATATTTGGTTCAGAACCTTTTGAATTTCTTTAATTTTTACCGAAGCGAGTCAGGGGAAGAAAGGTTGCTACTACTAAATAGCATTTTCTAAGAACTTTCGAATGAGGTATCACAAGGTGTGTATTAACATGAGAAAATGTTTTTTGGATACCTAGAGCCTAAAGGGTTGATTCGGGAAGGTTACCTTATGAGTCATTATGATTCTCCCTCCATGTTGTAGAAACGTTTTCTACAACACTTCAATAACTATTCTACTTCCAGAGATATAACTCATTGTACGTTTTTAATTGACACCCTGGATGTTTCTATCATTAAAGCCGCTTTAACAGTTCTTTTTTTTTTCAACTGAAAACATGCAAACGTAATATAGTTGAAGTATTTTTGAAGAAATATTTAGAACAACCCAATAATTACAATAAATAATTATCTTTTAAATCATGCTGCATGTTTATGGTTTAAGTCAGGCGAATTAGAAATTCCCAACATAAATGTGTATTTGTTTTTAAAACTATTTTCTACAATGCCTTGCTCAATGTGGTGATAAATAATACTGAAATCAGAATTCTATGTTAATCCAGATATTGGATTCACGATTTATTACTGCGATAAAGTTTACATGTTGCCATATCATACTTTTCCGATAACAAAATCTGTTAATTAAACAAAACCAGGAAAATCGTCGCAGTATAAGTTACATTCAAACATGCCATTGCACAGAGTATATTATGTTTTTAACGGTAACAGGGTTGCAGGAGTGTAAACTATAATAGATTTTAGAATAATAAGAGCACCTCAGAACAAACTAAACAATTAAAACTACTCTTCGCACCGCTTTCCCAGTTTGCTTACATATGTACCAAGTTAAGGTTTTATTTTATTTTACCTACTTCCCCATTAGTTCAAAGCTTAAAATTGCAAGTAAAACCGAATTTCCCGAAAGCACAGATCGCTCTTCGTTTAGCCCTGAAAAGCAAAGGAAAAACGCAATTGTGGGATCAAATGTGTCATCTGGCAAATTAACACCCCCGCGACAAAGTGGAACAAAACAAACATTTAGATCAAAGGCATCAATCAAGAAAATCTACGGCTAAGAACCGCCTTCCAATGTTAACTGAAACACACAATTGGATGGAAACGAGAAACAGATGAAGGATAAAATAAAAGACGGCGAACAGCACTATTACATGTCAGGATGAGTGACAGGACGAGGAGTTTCTCTTCTTCCCGTTCGCAAAGGTAAAAGTTGACTAATGAAGAAAAACAGGGAGTTCTGATTCCAGACGGTGACTAACCGGAATTAAGAAAACAAAGCGCGGGGGTTGGAATCACAATCGACTCTTCTCTTGTCTGGCTTTTGTGATTTTCAGCACCCCAGTATCGAAACATGGCAAGGACTTTACAGTTAAGCAGTTTTCAAACTGGTAGCTAGGATGCTAATAAGGTAAAATTAAGTTTTATTTATTACTTTGATAAAAACTAGTTTAATCGGAATTTTAATTGTTTCAGCTCGAGATAAAGCTTTTTTTTGAAAAATTTACAAGCGAAGATAAGGAAGTTAGCACACACAACCCAAACAAAGTAACTGTTTATTCTCGTGTAACAACCGAAACAGTCTCTATCTGGACTGATAGTGTTTTGATGTTGATCCAACTCTCAAAAACATTCAAATATAAAATTAGAGCGGGCAAATTAATATTTACTTTTAGGAGTGCTAATTTTGGATATCACATGCGTCAATATTTGGTCCAGGTTCTTGTTTACGTCATCAAATTAATTAAACAACTAACGGGTGGAAAATGTTGGCAAATAATACATTGTTTACGACACACCACTGTAAAATCTATGTATTGGTGCTTTGATAAAAAAATTCTATTACTTAAGTTTTTTAGTCAATTTTTTCTACTTAATTAAACACACTTTTAGGTATGAACCCATTAACCAACTGGTATTTATTTCTCCAAGAAGACCGCTTATACTCAAAATCTTATTCTTTTTCAATACATATTTGAAGAATCAATAATCAAAGTTTGATTTTATATTAACATTAACGCTACAATAACACCCGTTGACTGAGTCATATGTTCTATAGTGATAGCGGTTGATACAAATACCAAAATGCAGGAACTAGAAGATCTATGGGTGAAAGAAATACAGAGGATGAAAATAAATCGAAGTAAAATCATGATAGAGAATGGAAAAAAGAAAGATCAAAATAGAGAAATCAAAAACAAAGGGATCAGTCTGGAAAGAGTTACAACATATAAATATTTGGAAAGCGCAATCACAGAGGATAGAAAAATAGATGCAGAATTAACGAACAGAGCGGGGAAGGGAAACTATATTTACTAGGCTAAACAGATCCATACTGGGAAAAAGGATATAGATAAAAATGTGAAATTGATTGCACATAACACGCCACACACCAACTGTCTAATACGCCAGCGAAACTGGGCCCTTCAGAAAGACACGAGAACAAAATAATAGCTACAGAAATTAGGAAGATAGCCGGTAAAACAAAAAGGGACACAATACTAAATAAAGAAATAAAAGAGATGTCAAATCAGGAGCCAATGCAGAAGAAGGTAGAAAAGAGACAACTAAACCGCAAACATACTGAGGACGGATCTAGAAAAAACATGGGGAAAAGTACTAGAAGCAAGAAGACTAAAGAAAAGAAGAAAAGGAAGATTTAGGAAATCCTAGATGGCACAGATAGTAGATCTAAGAAGGCTAAGAGAAAAGACACCAAATTAAATCAGAATACCACCAAGGAACAGGAACGAATGGAAGAAATGGGTAAAAGAGAATACATAGTCCTAAATCCGACGCCGAAAGGCAAAAGGATACCAGAAGAAGAAGGCAAAAATATGCAACCATTAACCAACCAAAAATAGTAACCTGTTCTCTAAAAAAACCTTTGCATAATCAACAATCAAAATCTTTCCATATTTACCAATAGATTTTAAGAGTCAATAATCAAAGTCTGAAATAAGTAACGTTAATAAGCTCGTCGTACTAATTTGAAACAACAAATTTTAATTTGACTGCTAGAGAATGAAAATAGTATTTTACTTTTAATAACCTTCAATAAATACGCAAAATGAATAAATCATTCTGTTAGAAATATTAACTGCTATCTTATAAATAGTAATTTACATACCTACTATTGGATTTTCAAAATAATTGGTTATGATTTGTTGTTTTTCACTTTTTTTATTGAATATCCGCATATAAATAGAAAATTCTAGAAGTGTTTTCAAGCAAAGTCCTAAACCTAAACCCTAAATTTCTGTTTTCTTCCCATGCGTAAATCACAAAATTATTTTTTTAAGAAGTGTTGGGGAATTACATGGCTTCTAGAAGCAGGATTTTAAAACCCCTAAACTGTCAAGAAATAACCAAATTAAATCTATATATAATCGGTAGTTACTAAGAATCATCAAACAACCTACTCTGTTACAGATTCATCTTTACAAAGTGAGTATTTGGCTATTCAAGTAGGTATATTTCTAAGTGATGTTTTAAAATATAATAATACAAAAAAAATGAATCATAACATACATATAAATATAGAAATTTGATCAAGATTATTAATAGCAGTTCGACTAATCAAGAAATTCCTTATTTCTCTAATAACGTAAGATTTGTTTATGCGATTTTTGGATTGGCTTACGCCCTGAGAAACTCATAAGTGTGTTAATTCGGTAGCAAATGTCCAAATTTTTTAAGGGCTTGGGAACATTTAATAAGAGTGAAAAAATAAAGGTCTAATATTAAAATAATATGTCGATTTTGGTAAAAATTACATTATATGGGTGGTTCTTCATTACAACCTAAAAACTCCGTCAGTTCATCAAGAATTTAAAACTTATTTGTTTTGTTATGATTTATTTATAAGGCTGACCTTTCTAGAAATTAAAATCATCCCACAGCCGCGTAGGAAAGAAAGCGTGTAATAATAAACCTACGCACTTAGAGGTCGGTGCGTATTTGCAAGTGCCTCCCTTCGATACTTGATTTACGCAAGCCATATGACAAGAAAACGCCCTTAAACTGCGGGCGGAACGAAAACCATCATAATAACCATGATCATTTGTAACAGAATAGCATAGGATTAGTTTGATAATTGCGTGTTTCCAGATGCTTTATGAATATTGGCTGTGAGATTTAGCGCCACATCATCACAGTGCGTGCGCCATTGTGCGGGACCTGTGATTCTGAAGCAGCCAACCATTGTCTATTATAAGAACCCCATTGTCTTCGTTACCCCTAATCTTAAAATATTATTGCCGAGCGAAAGGTTATAATTCTAAGCCTGAAAGTATTAAAATATTGTAAAGAGCGATTTTGGGGGGTGGTCGATTGTAATAATTACGGGGACACTTATTTCAGACGGTGCACAACCAATAACGAAGTCTCGCCAAACAAACCCATGCGCTTTTTTAGCCCGAGTACATATTTTGGGTCTGTACATTCTAAACTTAAACACAAGCGGGACTAAATAATATTAAAGTTAAAAATATGTTAAAAATTTACGACCTCTTTCATTTTGGGAAGTAGCTCGCATAGACAGCTTTAACTTAATTTACAGCATACAAAACCCGGTGGCTTCCAACAAAGTGTTCAAATAAACGGCAATGTCCAAATAAAAGACATGCCTGAAACGCTTTCGGTAATTCACGGTTACTTTTAAGAATATGGCATTTCCGTTACGACATAACAACCAGTTAAATTTGCTCTAGAAAACAAACCCAAAACAATGTGAGTTCAATGCTTCCATGGCATCCTTTACGACACAAGGTAAAATTTAACGAGGAAATGCTGTGCGGCTACTCACAAATCAGCAAATATTGCAATTGGCGTGCTTCATGTAGCTGTTATTTGGTTGCTTATGGTTCAAAGACGGGAATGTTAAAAATAAATCCATTTGGGACTTGCTAGAAGATTTTCGTAGGAAGTACAAAGGTATCAAACTACCAAAGTAGAAGAGTTTATGAACTTAGAAGATGAATTAAATCTAAGGAACTCCTACAGCTACTCCTAATGCCAAAAATACTTAAACTAAATACATACTTAAGTGAAGCTAATGCGTTGAAGTTATATGTTAACTCTTTATCATTGATACTTAGTTGAAAAAATAGATGCATATAGAAATTCCTAGTTAAAACAGCTTTTTCTACGTGACAGCTGTTTCTCTTCATAGCGCACTTGAAAACAACACAACTGATTATTTAAGGTTATGTTAGGGATGCATGTCGAATCTGATGACGAATATTTCATTTGCATATAGTATCATCTCAGAGTGTCCTAAATAAGTCCATTAATTCCTAGTTAAAGCAGTCTTTTCTTCAGGACGGTTTCTCTTTATTATGCAGTAAAACTAGTGTTTGGAAATGAAAACAACAAAACTGACTATTTAGGGTTATGGTAGGGATGCACATGGAAACTGATGGTGAATATTTCATCTACACGTAGGATCATCTCATAGTACCTTAAGTGCATTCAACAGAATCTAAGGCAGAGTAGTAAGAAGATTCAGTAATATTCAAGAATGTCCGTTTAAACAGACCATCGCAAATGTTATTAAAAATTGTAAATATTGTCAAACAATTTTCCTACTTCGCTATTTGTAATATTTCGAGAAGAAATTTTACCTTAATTATAATAACATTTTTGTTGTATATCTGCATCGTACATAGTATAGTGTTTTAACGAAAACTAAGATTTCTGCTAAAAGTCCATTACTTCCGCTTTAACTTTTTTAGTTTACCTGGACTTCTGACTCGTTGGTAACCCTCCATCATTATAGGAATAAAGTTTAATATTTATTTCTGTATTATATCTCACCGAAACTGCCCTGAAATCTACCGAACCAAAAAAGGTTACTACAAAAGCTGTGGTATGTTTTCAGGCAAGTAATATCCACAAAAAAAGTAGTTTAGCAAAACTTGGAATAAACCAAAATAACTTTATTAAAAAAACTCACAAAATAACAAACCAAAATGGTATGTATATTCGAATTCGGCATTAGTGAGCATTAGTGAAGTTGAGAAAACATTCAGGTAAAAGTGGAAATATCCCTTAATGGTCGTTTCGCTCAATGCGGATACTTGTGTACCATAACAACTTTTTTTTAATACACGGTGGTCGATTTGTATATAGCGACCACATCAAGAAGAAACCATAGCAGCAGCACGTAGACACCCATAAACAATAAATTTCAATCCGCCTTCTGGAATTATAGTAGATCTTCACTATACGACATAAAACAATACTAACAACAGAAAATACAAAAGATAAATCATACAGAAACATGACTCTGACCGTGAAGATTTTTAAACAGTCATCAAAAAGTAATACGAGAAGTACCGACACTAATTAAAAATACAGTCAACTCCCACATAGTGAACCCCCATTTAATGATTTTTTCTATATAATGATATTCTTCCGAAGATCTTGACCTTCAGACACAATTGCATGTAAAAATCCCTCTCAATTACGATGTAAAGCCTCCATGTTGTGATATTTTTCTTTCAAACTTCTACGACAGTATTCAGGTACAGATAAAATTTTGGGCGGATTACGAAATACTATTTTTCTAATTTGTTTTTTTTTTCAAGAAACTTTTATGTTCTTTGCCAGATATGAAGATTGTGCCTTGGTACAAATACCATATGAAGATTAATTTAAATTTAATTATACATAACAAATAAACATTGTGAAGTAAATAATAAACCTTGCACTTTTTATACTATTTAACTGAATCCTAATCAATTTAAACACCTTACAATGTTTGATTTAATAACTTGTCCGAGTTACACTAACGTCTTTTTTATTATTAAATAAATTACCAGATTCATCTTTTTTTCACGTTGGAAAGCCCCGTGCAGTCATGGAGTACTTATACATCGTGTGGGCATGCACGTAGGTGTACGCTAGCTAAAACGAAGGAAATTTTCGTGAAAACCAAGGGATTTTCTGTCTACAATGGCAATTCGAATCCTAATCAATTTAAACACCTTACAATGTTTGATTTAATAACTTGTCCGAGTTACGCTAACGTCTTTTTTATTATTAAATAAATTATCCAGATTCATATTTCTTTCACGTTGGAAAGCCCGTGCAGTCATGGAGTACTTATACATCGTGTGGGCATGCACGTAGGTGTACGCTAGCTAATACGAAGGAAATTTTCGTGAAAACCAAGGGATTTGCTGTCTACAATGTCAATTCGAAATTGCGTGCAAGCTGTTCTAGAACTGCCCACTAAAATACACACCGCCGCCGCAAACCTCGGATTACCACAACAAAGTGTTTACTCTAAACACCGAAGAGCAATTTTATAACTTTTATCCTTCTCATTACACCTCAACACATCCAACAATTACGTAATTACAAAGCGGAGCGGGACGAACGGTTCTGCAATGGTAATGACGGCATATCTGACGAGTTTTGTGAAAAAAAAAGTTCCCCTGAAAGTTTACTCAGACAGACATTTCTTATTAGATTTTTGCAATCCTTGAGGATGGTTCATATGGAACTTCGCAATTGCAACGGGACTTTTAGCGTGCGCGGCGCAGATCAATATGAGGCCGTTTTTCCCCTTGCATCTCCAACCCGCCCTAACCAACAGACGGGGTTGATGTGGTAGACTGAAGGGGACGGGGACGGCAGCACCTTGCAGGTGGGGCGGAACCGTTCCGCGAGTCATTACCTCTGCCGAAAGTGTCTGCCGGTCAATCGAGACGTTTTATGACGGATAATGAAATGTTACATGTAATCATGACCTTCGATCCTTGCCGAGCGTACAGTTGAAAAATGGAACAACTACCCCCGACATTACTGTTGTTACGGTGACATGTAGGGCACAGATTAGAGGAAAACCATACCGTACACACACTGTATATTTTGTTTAAAACGAGTATGACCAAAGAAAAAAATTCCTCTTCATTTTGAAGGCGTAATCGTAAGATAATGGAGGGAACCGCAAAATAATTCGATTATAAAAATTTAGCGTTAATTCATGTTAGCTCTAGTTAAAATGACTATGAAATTTATTTACGGCGATTTAATTCTTAACTACAGAATTTACTTTTACTGTTACAATTAAAAATATATCGTTAATCAAATTATTAAATATTTAAAAATATATATGGTATCTCTTAAGCAAACCGGAAGTCCGTCAGCAATATTCAGAGTCAAAAATCCCAACTAGTCTGTATGGAAGTATTTCAGTATACCTTAATGCAAACCGGAACAACGTTAGCTATGTTAGGACTGAAGACTACCAACTAGTCTACAATCATACAGTAACGTGGTTGTCTAATTTTGTGATGGCTTTCCACAAATACAATAACACTTATTAAATTCGGCGTACAGTTGAAAATCAAATTAACTTCTTGCAACCCTACTGTTGGTGCCCCCAACGTGCAGTACATTTATTATGGAAGAACGATACAGTATTTATTTTGAGATTCATCCTTAAGAATTAGTACAAAGAACAAAATATACAGTATATTTTGTTCTTTGTACTAATTCTTAAGGATGAATCTCAAAATAATACAATTAAGAAAAGCGAGGGAACTATACGCTTAGATTACCAACAAAATGTATGTTAACTCTGTTTAAATAGCAATATTAGTTTATTTAACTTTTACATTTACAAAATTCAGTTAATCCAATAACTGATTGATAGTTAAATTCGTGTTGGTGCATTTTATGCAAACCGGAACCACGTCAGCAATGTTCAAGCTATAGAAATTCATAGTACACAACTACTGTAGCAACTTAGTGTTACACCGTTGTTATAAGACGTATTTATGGTGCCTCTCCATAAATACAATAGTTTATCATACAGTTTTAAAATATATACAACTACTCAACATGTTAATTTTTTTCATAGGTAGATCACAAAATGACTTAATTCTAAAAATGAAAGAAACCGACATCACTTCAAGTCCAAAACTTTAGGCATGGTTAGATAACTGCCTTTAGACAGATACAGCTAATCCAGTAATTGATCGATAAAAACTTGACAATACCTTTTAAGCAAAGTGGAACTATGTCAGCAATGTTAATCATACAGTATGCAACTGCGCAATAGTTTGGCAAGAAACCGTAACATCGTCGATAAGCAGTGGCTTCACATACAATAGCCGGATTGGTTTCAAATTCATAACTTGTATTAAAATATTTTCATAAAACAGTTAAATTACACTATATGATTTTTTATATCGTGATACCATTGCGAGGATCTTCAGCTTCGCGTTTAGTTAAATGTAAACTAACCCTAACTCACAAAATATTAGCGACTATCCAATAAAGGAATTAAATTCCTAAGTAGGAGTGTATATAAATGTGAATTTTTCAGAATCACACTATGAAAGAAGTTCGACTGAAATTCGATTAATTTCAAATGCAAATTTTAATTGAAAGTACTAATGTAACTTTTTTTATACTACTCACCGCTCGATGCGGCAACAATGTGTGTGTTCCCACGCAAACATAGTTAACATTGTTTCAAACATTTTTATGTAAAAACACAATAAAAAAAAATTATACACCGAGTATAACAAAACGAACGTTCTTTCTTATTGGTGAAGCTGCTTATGAAGTTACGAATGTGCTGCTGACATTTTCACAACTTTTCAAACTTTATTCTAAGAAAATATTAAAATCTAGCGAAAAGAAAGAACCGTCGATTCTATTGGTACTATCGATATTTGGAATAATATGAAAATGGTGTAAAGTCCCATTACCAATACTAAAAAGTTATTTTTAAATGGCACATAGATATCGATTATACTATTAATAGGAAATCTGCAACTACTTCACTTTAGTTGGTAAGAGCATCGCCTTAGTTTATAACACAATTTACTCTACGCTCTTTGCCAATCTATTTATACACAGTCTATAACAAAGCTGATACCAACCTTGTGTCAGTTTCTACCGAAAGTATATAACTGATTATTAATGTGCAAGTTCTGTAATGTACTTTTAGTTCCCATTGGTACAAATCAAAAAGTTTGGTTGGGGGCAAATCGGTTAGCTTTCGCTCTAGTCGTAACTAATCAATAAATTTTTAAAAAATCCTCATAGATAACTTGGTTAGATCGATTTTTAACCTAAAATTTCTTTGAATTAATACCCTAAGTACCTAAAAATGTTTATAAAAATCAAGTTTTGTGTAAAATCTTTAGGAGGGTAGACTAGCTATGTAATTAGTTGTTTTGTATTTCGATTTTAATAAAACATATAACCTTTAGTTTGTCTCAATTCTGTCAATTATATACAGATATCGTGAACCAAAGGAAATATTGGTATGAAATTTAATACAACAAAATTTTCCTTCTAAAAATAATTCGACATCCTTAACTGAATTATATTCTATGCGGAAATGTATAATACCATGACTATTTATAGAACAGTTTGCCGAAATATAATAACTTAAAAAAGAATGCTGGCGATTAATGGTGTTTAAAATTTCTATCTCTAACATAGAGGGTACCCTATAATTATATGAAATAAAATAACTTAAATCTAAAACCTACGCAAAATCTGTACGTATATAGAAATTGAAAAGAGGTGAAAGTAACGAAGAACGACGTTCCGGTAAAATATTAATAAACGGAACTTCGTTCCGGTTTAAAAACACCAAAGAAAAATAATAATTTATTTTTCACAAACAATCTAGAACAAAAAAAAATAAACTCAATGAACACAAAATGATTTCTCACTGAAATCAATGTTCCTCCGACGACGGTTAGCGGGCAGCGGATGGTAGAAGCACGGTCAACACTCGTCCGTAGCATACGACAAACGTTTACGTCACAATTGCGTTTCAGCAAAACATTTTTTTCTACTTTCAGCCTTGGAAATTATTCATCGTATTTTAAGCCCTAGACCTTCAACAATACTGCGAATCGCCCTATATGTTTATATACTCGAATAAGTTAAATAATAAATACATACTAACCTAACGTGAACTTGAAAGACCTTAAAGTTAATGTAACACTGCAAAAGTATGGGTTGCGAAGTGGCAAGTATATTTAAAAATAATGTATACGTTAAGAAACGTATATGCAAATTTGTTGTCATATATTAATTGTCGCATATTAACGCATCCAAATTACATTCATAACTTATTTTGGAATAAATGCCACCTTGTAAAGGTTGTATACAAGAATAATTGGACGTCATGCGGTGATAAGTGACATCATCTAATAAATAATGAAAATTATTTATGAACTACAGGCGCATATCATTTCTTTTCTTCAGAAATTTAAGAAATATATTTCAAGAACTGCTGGAAAGGTTTATCCATATATAGGCCATATGATTAATTATCTGTTCTTAAATACATTGTTCAAAACACCCAGTATATATGTGTATCGTTGTAAAGTTCTCTTACTAGGAAGAATGTTGTAATAATTTCCACGATAGAAACGGATTGAACCAAAACATCTCAAATACATGTAGTTGTTTTCATATACCGAGAATTTCTGACAAATAAATTAGATATTAGATACCTTACAATTATGACACTTTTCAGTGACGTACATCACCTAAATCTAATGTAATGTCCTGTCATCTGTCAAGCAGAAGGTTGTGTACATGTTTTTCAGAATTAATTTGCAAAACTTTAAAATTAGTATAGGTACGTTCAAATCATTTATAGTTAGTGAATGTAAGAATTTTCCCTCTTTTCTTAATTATGTTTTAGTGAAAACCACGTACATAAATATTCTATGGTTCACTTAACCTTTTGCTTAACAGATGACAGGACACTGAAATAGATTTCCGTGATGTATGCCACTGAACATTGTCATAGTAATAAGGTATCTAAATTACCCTTATTTAGTTGTCAGAAATTCTCAGTATGTGAAGATAACTGTGAGTATGTTTCAGAATTTATTTAAGCAGACAATTAACGATTCTATATGAAATTAATGAATTCAATCCAAAAGTTAGTTACTTGAGAATTAAAAATAAATTAAATAGAAATTAAATAAGCGTTCTGTCTTAGAACATATCAGTTTAATAAAAAATGCGAAAAATAAAATAGAATATTCGAGCATCCTTTTAAATTGAAATCTACTTTTCCTCTAATTAAAATTTCTTTCGTGCTAAATATGACAAATACGATAGTCGCATTGGTAACTAAAACTTTAGTGTTAAAACGAAATCTACAATTCGAATATGATTTATCTAAAACAAGAATAACAAAGCATGGTTCATGTGCTTTAACTCGGTATTAAGGGTAAAATTCATCTATTTCGTTTACATCATCCTAGGACACGCCATATGGGTTTTGCCAAAGCGTTACATAAAAAGCCAATTACATGTCTACAAAAAATTAGTTTCATATTGAATAGCCACACGAATAATCAATATCATCATCATCATGTAACAAAAATTAATTAAATGTATCTTCACATTTTCTTTATTAAATATTTTCCTTAAAATTTTCACTGCAAACAATTTGTTAACATTAACATGAAGAAAGTGATATGCAATTATGCTTTTAAGTTGTTTGAGCGTTGGAAAATATAACAACCCATGAACATCTCAAACTTATCAGTACGCTAATTAAAGCTTTGTAAACAGTCCTTTTCAAGTTCTTTTAACATAAACTACTTTGAGCCATCCTCGCTGACCAAACCAAGAGTCATTTACACGCAATGTAAAACTAATGTGAAAATATTCGCAACATTACACTTTACAGGTTAAAAAAACTCCGAGATTCGTTCGCGGAACTTTCCCTAGGGATTTTCGAAGTTTCACATTCACAAAGCAGTAGCCAAACAAACACATGCTTTCACTCTTGAACGGAAGCTTCCGCGACATGTTAATCTTATCTGTGTGTTACTCGTGTTTCTTCACATTGATGCAATACCGTATTCAGGTTGGTTTCTGAACAAGCATCTGGAAAGACCTCAGACGTGCGAAATTTTAACAATAATTTTAGCATCGTCAACGCGATCCGTGAGCGCTCCCACTTCTGGAAAACGCACAGAAAATTGGAAGCATTTCTAAATTTGAGACTCGGCAGGATAACTGCTCCAGGAAGCAAGGCGCAAAATATGCGCTCGTATTTTCGTCGGATTTCTTTTATTGTAGCGCAGTTATAAATAGTGTTAAATACGTCACATTTTTTGGTGTACGTAATAAATTAATTCTGTCAAGTGTATTTCTGGCACGGAGCGAGTAAATATGGCATTATTTTTAAAATGCATGATTCATGGTCTCCCGCAAAGGTATTTCCGTTCCGGGTTTATGTTGTTGGAGCGAAGATGTCGTGGTATAAAGATGCATATTCATCCCAACCATGAATGGCGCCCGATGTCGGTGCTGATATATTATTATTCTACAAATTATTTTCCGCGAACTAATCGTCACGGCAAGTTTTGCACGAATGGAGCACACGACGACTAGGTACTAGAGTAGTAACGACACTTGGTCGAATTTCTAGTTTCAAATGCAACATTTTGAAAGCCGCAAACCGTAACAAAGTTTCGTACGGGTATTCAAATGTATGCAATTCTAACGGACGCAAGTGATAACAACGCCAGGTTGATAAACTCCAAATTACCATATAAACAAAAGGTGATAATTCGCCAATTTTTGTGTGTGACTCACAATTCTTGGAATTGAGGGTCCCTCATGTGCCAAACTTCACGTGATTTTCATGTCCTTCCGTGTCATTATCCGAGGATCGTAGATTGTATCAACCCGCATGTCTACGACCCATGTTTTTTTCGTTTTAATCCAAATTCTACTTCAAGTAACGGCTAACTAAATACTTCTAAAAGTAGACGAAAAAAGGAATGAAAATCGTCTATAAAGTGCAAATAAAATGGCTTCCATTTTTACAACTCACGCTATGCTAATTTCTTCTTCAATTAAAAATAACGACTTAATTTAATTTCCTAATGGGTACGTATATTAACGTGATTTAGATTCTTATCACAACTACTTACTGGTTCTACATACTCGATAAGTTAACACTACAATAAATTACTTAATATACGTGCTCTGGTTCATTACCTTACTTCCTGCACTTTTTCACTGTAACGTATAGTGAGACAGAGTAAACTAATAATTCATAATAACGTATCTTGACAACTATTTCGAAAGCCGCGCAGGGCGTGTCTGACAAGCTTTGTTTTACTAATTACAGGATATGCAGAACGAAAAATAGTTACCTAGAATTTTACCTAAACATTTTGGGAACTATGGTTGCAGCTAGAACGCCACTACCCATTCTGCTTATTGTGGGAACGACATGGTTCTGTTAAACCGAAACCTTACATCCACGTCATATACGTGGATATAAAATCACGGCTCCATCAATAATACTGCCAATTAAATATATAATTATCATTTTATATAACTTACAAACAAAAAGTGTTAACATACGGCATGGGAAACAGCACACTAAAACGTAAATTCCTCATTCGTCTAAAAACCCTAATATACTTATAAAAGACTACCAAAAGAATCACCGACAGTGGTATTGATAGCACGATTAGTAAATCTCGAATTAACTCACCACCGAACCTTCAAACACCATACCATGTGAAATAGGTTGTGACTCCACTTACCTGTAACAAAAATAAAGCAATTAAAATGTGTTATTACATTGTAAGCAAATTACATAAAAATACGTCACAGTCACACTTCAACTCTAAATATCTTCTAGGAATTAGAGAAAGTAGTTCGCTTAAATATAAAGGAAAATTTACTGCACAATAAAATTACTGGTAAATTTTTAAACTTCGAAATCAAATGGGGAGTGGGTGGTCACGGTCGACCTGTCGATAATAGTATTTTGTATCAATATGGATCGCATTCCGCATTATCTTACGTTCATTTCTCTAAAACAAATAGTATTTGCAGGCAATAAAGCTATTTTTGTACAGGAAGTACTATTTCATCATTGCAGATAAACATCATATTATAAAATCACTCCCGTTCGTTCACAACCGGCTTATCAAGAGTAATTAGCGACAATGCAATCACATTAAGTGATAATCGTAGCTTTATGGCCATCTACATAAAAATTTGACATAAAAATCGACCATCAATAATTTTGATATGGGGATTTGTATCGAAATACGTTGTGTATCGATACTTCGATACATAGATACTTATCGATACAAAAGAAACAGTACCAAAACACCCAGTAGCAGTAAAATACGCCCGTTAGTATTTTCAATTTCACTTGAATCATTTTTATATTTGTATATTGGGCTAAAATGCTCTGCAGTTCGAAAATAATTCAAAGAACGGCTACACTAAATCTAGGATGTTCGATTGCTTTTCTTTAGCGCACATTGTTGTATCACAAAATTACAGAATCTGCATGTTAATCTGCATTGTAAAATGCTGAAATAACAGTTTTTATTGGTAACATTTTCCTTCAATACAAGCTATTTTTTGAAAGTACAGCACGAAGCCCATTACAGCGAAAACCTATTATAACAAATATCCGCATATAGCGAACACTTCAATGAGAATCCAAGAATAACATTTTGATAGTCATTTGGGGGCAAATAGATATAGTTTCAAATCCGTTACAGTTAATGCCTATTATAACGAATATCCTGATACAGACAACAATTCCATGAAAACACTACATCAAAAACTGATTACCATTTGGGGGTAAATAAGTATATTTTTTAAGTCTGTTACAAGAAGACGAATATCCTGATATTGAGAACACCTCCATACAAACAACAAAAAATTTTGATCGTCATTTGGGGGTAAATAGGTACAGTTTGAAGTACGTTATTGCGAATACCTATTATAAAGAACATGCTGATATAGAGAACAATTCCATGAGAACCCAACAAAAAAAATCTACCGCCATTTCGGGAAATAGGTACAGTTTGAAGTCCGTTACGGCGAAAACCTATTACAACGAACATCCTGATATAGAGAACAACTTCATAGAAACACTACAAAAAATTTGATCGGCATTTGGGGGTAAATAGGTACAGCCTGAAGTCCCTTACGACGAAAACCTATTATAACGAACAATCCTGATATAGAGAACCATTCCATACAAACACAACAAAAAATATAGCTATTTGGGGGTAAATAGGTGCAGTTTTAAGACCGTTACAGGGAACACCTGTTATAACGAGCGTTCGGATATAGAGAACAATTCCATAAGAACATAACAAAAAAATTATATCGCCATTTGGGGGTAAATAGGTACAGTTTAAAGTCCGTTACGGCGAAAACCTATTACAACGAACATCCTGATATAGAGAACAACTTCATAGAAACACTACAAAAAATTTGATCGCCATTTGGGGGTAAATAGGTACAGCCTGAAGTCCCTTACGGCGAAAACCTATTATAACGAACAATCCTGATATAGAGAACAATTCCATACAAACACAACAAAAAATATAGCTATTTGGGGGTAAATACGTACAGTTTTAAGACCGTTACAGGGAACACCTGTTATAACGAGCGTTCGGATATAGAGAACAATTCCATAAGAACATAACAAAAAAATTATATCGCCATTTGGGGGTAAATAGGTACAGTTTAAAGTCCGTTACGGCGAAAACCTATTACAACGAACATCCTGATATAGAGAACAACTTCATAGAAACACTACAAAAAATTTGATCGCCATTTGGGGGTAAATAGGTACAGCCTGAAGTCCCTTACGGCGAAAACCTATTATAACGAACAATCCTGATATAGAGAACAATTCCATACAAACACAACAAAAAATATAGCTATTTGGGGGTAAATACGTACAGTTTTAAGACCGTTACAGGGAACACCTGTTATAACGAGCGTTCGGATATAGAGAACAATTCCATAAGAACATAACAAAAAAATTATATCGCCATTTGGGGGTAAATAGGTACAGTTTAAAGTCCGTTACGGCGAAAACCTATTACAACGAACATCCTGATATAGAGAACAACTTCATAGAAACACTACAAAAAATTTGATCGCCATTTGGGGGTAAATAGGTACAGCCTGAAGTCCCTTACGGCGAAAACCTATTATAACGAACAATCCTGATATAGAGAACAATTCCATACAAACACAACAAAAAATATAGCTATTTGGGGGTAAATACGTACAGTTTTAAGACCGTTACAGGGAACACCTGTTATAACGAGCGTTCGGATATAGAGAACAATTCCATAAGAACATAACAAAAAAATTATATCGCCATTTGGGGGTAAATAGGTACAGTTTAAAGTCCGTTACGGCGAAAACCTATTACAACGAACATCCTGATATAGAGAACAACTTCATAGAAACACTACAAAAAATTTGATCGCCATTTGGGGGTAAATAGGTACAGCCTGAAGTCCCTTACGGTGAAAACCTATTATAACGAACATGCTGCTATAGAGAACAACTCCATGAGAACTCAACAAAACATTTGATAGCCATTTGGGGGTAAATAGCTACAGTTGGAAGTGCGTTACTGCGAATACCTATTACAAAGAACATCCTGATATAGAGAACAATTCCATAAAAACACAACAAAAAAATATAGCTATTTGGGGGTAAATAGGTACAATTTTAAGACCGTTACAGGGAACACCTATTATAACGAGCGTTCGGATATAGAGAACAATTCCATAAGAACCCAACAAAAAAAAATGTATCACCATTAAGGGGTAAATAGATACAGTCTGAAGTCCATTATGGCAAAAATCAATTATAACGAACATCCTGCTATAGAGAACAACTTCATAGGTATACAAAAAAAATTTGATCGCCATTTGGGGGCAATTAGGTACAGCCTGAAGTCCCTTACGGTGAAAACCTATTATAACGAACATGCTGCTATAAAGAACAAGTCCATGAGAACTCAACAAAACATTTGATAGCCATTTGGGGGTAAATGGGTACAGTTGGAAGTGCATTACTGCGAATACATATTATCACGAACATCCTGATATAGAGAACCATTCCATGAGAACCCAACAAACAAATTTTATCGCCATTTGTGGGATATAGGTACAGTCTGAAGTCCGTTACGGCAAAAACCAATTATAATGGACATCCTGCTATAGCGAACAACTTCATAGAAACACTACAAAAATTTGATCGCCATTGAGGGGGGGGGGTTAATAAGTACAGCCTGAAGTCGCTTACGGCGAAAACCTATTATAACGAAATCCTGATATAGAGAACAATTCCATGAGAACCCAACAAAAAAATGTTATTGCCATTTGGTGGTAAATAGGTACGGTCTGAAGTCCGTTACGACAAAAACCCATTAAAACGAACATCCTCCTATAGAGAACAACTTCATAGGTATACAAAAAAATTACCGCCATTTGGGGGTAAGTAGGTATAGCCTGAAGTCCCTTACGGTGAAAACCTATTATAACGAACATGCTGCTATAGAGAACAACTACATGACAACTCAGCAAAACATTTGATAGCCATTTGGAGGTAAATAGGTACAGTTGGAAGTGCGTTACTGCGAATACCTATTCCAAAGAACATCCTGCCATAGTGAACACTTCGATATCCCAACAAAATATAAGTATGTAGGGTGTCTCAGAAAGAATGGGCCACCGTTTAGTCATAGATTCTTTAGGTAAAAATACACCGATTAAACCTAATATACCTTAGGCAGAAAGTCCTTCCTTAAGAAGTTATAGGGCCTTAAAGTTCAATTTTTTATTTTTTCTTTTTATCGTAATTTCCACAAATTTAAAGATATTTCTTTGAAATTGGTATACCGACACCAAAGTATTTAATTGACTTAGCATTGTTCTTTACTGTAGGTCACAAGCACTACCCATTGTTTTTGTGATCATGGCTACCTGATAATTGCATGTCATAACTACAGCCCAAAACCTGGGACAAGCATTTTAAGGCAAACGGTTGCATTTACGCGTATGAACTAAGAGTACCTAATTTTTGTAATTTTTAATTCTCTTTCAGAAAATAACATAAAATTTTAAAATATTCTACTAATAACAAAGTTAGAGCTAATATAAAATTTCAGTGGTAGGTTAAGTGCCTCTTACGGTCAAGTCTGGTTAATGAAAATAATTCTGCGACTGTAGTACATAATTATAAGTAGG
>JABXWE010008916.1:0-23460 GCA_014611495.1 Limonius californicus | reverse complement strand
CTGGGAGTGGCAAAGACAATATCACGAGTTTCACAAAATTATTATTGGCCTGGTATGTATCGACAAATTTCCAGATATGTACGTTCCTGTCAACTGTGTCAAGAATTCAAAGTATCGCAGCAACAGCCCCAGGGAAAATGTTCTGGGCACGTGTCGAAGGCCCATGGGAGGTGGTTAGCACAGATATAATCGGTCCATTAACCCGATCTTCTAAAAACAATGTATATGTTCTTGTTTTCCAAGACAGGTTCACTAAATGGGTAGAAATCCAGCCTTTAAGAAAAGCCACAGCGAAAACTGTCATCCAGGCCTTCCGAGAAAAAGTCATTTACAGATGGGGCACCCCGAAAATGGTAGTCTCCGATAATGGCACTCCCTACGTTAATAAATTATTTCAGAGCATGACCGAAGCATTTGGAATACAACACAGGCTTACCCCTCCTTATACCCCGCAGGCAAACCCCGTGGAGAGGATGAACAAAGTCATAGGAACCATGCTGGCCCAAAGTACCAAAGGAAACCAGAAACAGTGGGATGCACTGCTGCCCGAAATCATGTTCGCACTCAACACGGCTAAACATGAATCTACAGGTTTCACTCCTTGTTTATTAAATTACGGCCGAGAAGTTCTCCAGCCCCAGGCTATCCGCGCAGAAGATGATCCCAGTCCAGAAGAAACTCGTTCCCCCAACGAATATCATCTCCAGCTCCTGAAATTACAAGAAATTATGAAAATAGCCAAGAATAATTTAGCCAAGGCGTTTATTAACCAGAGTCACCATTATAATCTTCGCCGCCGTTCATATCGCCCTCAGGTGGGTCAACAAGTGTTCAAAAGAGAGCATGTGTTATCTGATGCAGCCCGTGGTGTGATGTCCAAGCTGTCACCCAAATTTTCCGGACCATATGTGATATCAAAGGTCTTTTCACCTGTTATCATACAGCTGCAAAATCCAGCAAATAACAAGATTATTGGTCGTGTGCATGTTAAAGATATCAAACCTGCACATGAAGATACTACAACTCCAGATGTCCAGATGTAAAAATTATAAGCAGGAGGCGTTTGAAGAAAAATATGAGGAGAATGCTCATACGTACCGAAGACGGTTTCATCCGGATCCTGAGAACACAGGCAGCATCCCTGGGCCTAGAGACGGGTCAGCAACCTCAATCATCCCTGGTTAATCATGTTAGTAACCAAAAGGTACTCCCCCAGGTGAGTTTCTTCTTGTTTCTTCCATAGGTTTGTCTTCCCCCAGGAAAGGGAGGAAATGTAACGAAGTTCCGGCCTACAAGATGTAAATTTTGTTTAATAAAATTATATGTAGGTTAATTCAGTGTTAGAGCGCGGGTGTCGTTACCAGTACAGCAGCCGATCGCTTTCCCCCAGCGGATCTCCGTTCGATCGAGCTCCGCCGAACTTTAATCAACAGGCAGCCCGGGTATAAAAGCGGACGCTCCGGCCAAAAATTTAATTCCCAGAGAGATTTTCCCAGAACCACTACCTGAATCTTCCTGAACCTTCTTAAACCTGTAAAACGTGGAGTAGTGCTCTGCGCGGAACAGATTTCCCTTAGCCGAAACGCGGAGTCATACTCTGTGAAGAAGCTAGTTCTCGATTCGATTTCCGTAGCCGAAACGCGGAGTTATTCTCTGTGAAGAAGCTATTTTCCGTCCAGAAATAAGTGGAGGTGACCTTTACGAAATTTCTATTTCCTTTAGTTAAAGCGCGGAGTCGTTCTCTGTGAAGAAACTAAATCCGATTCGACCTCCTTAGCAGAAACGCGGAGTCATACTCTGTGAAGAAGCTATTTTCCGTCTAGAATTACGTGGAGGTGTCCTTTACGTAAATTTCTATTTCCCAGAATTATTAATCATTTTCCTGCCGAAGGCTATCTTAAAATTAATTTTATTTTAACAGGTACCTGAGCCGAGTGAAACCAGATCTACGAGTAATTATTTTATTTGACTTCATTTAAATTAAACTAATAAACTTGCCAGATACCGTTTCATAAATATTAATTTAAATCCCAGAATTTTAGGTAGACAACGGACGAGTCCAGACACCTGATCTTTTTGCAGAACTATATTTTCTTTAGTTTCGTAACTTTGTGCGAAAATTAGGTCAATTTTAGTTTGACCTAGTTACAGTTTTATTTTAACCTGACTTACCTGTATTTATGTAAATAATTTCCAGTACATCCAAGGAGTTAAGGAGAATCCGTGGCTCCCAGATTATCCGGTCACAAAAACTGTACATTGTTGTTTAATAATAAAAATCTTACTTTGTTACATCTAGGAAACGAGTACATAACGGCAGACATCTTGATCCGGTCAGGCCGAATTGCAGCTGTCAAACCGATTCAGGGCAGCCAATACAACAACACCAGACCTTCCCAGAATTCTTTTAACTTTATTTTATATACCGTATAGGGCATAATTAATTTTAATTTTCAAATAATACACATTTTATTTAGTTTTATGACTTATAGGCAATAAAAGCTTTATTATAGTTATTTCTTGTGTACAGTTTCTTGTGTTACAGTATTAGAACCTTGGCTTATGAGCTACCTGGGGAATTAATTCTATTACGAGCCGATAGAATTATTTCAATGCATAGTTTTCTTTTGCGAAGGACCTTTTCCCAGATTATAATATTATGCTGTAGTAGTTGTGGGCTATTCACTACGATTAATATCGTCTGCGTACACTATACTTTCTGTTGTATTTGCATGGGTCATGCAATAGTATCCCCATTAATATTTGATGTTTTTTTCTCTGCATTCTTTTATTATCTCATTCAATAGTAAAATAAATAAATGTGGACTTAGGGTTTTTCCTTGTCTGACCCTCATTGTTGTTATGAATTCTTACGACTGATTGGTTTGAGTTCTTATGGCATTTCTAATTACTTTATATATGCTTCTTATACTACATTTTTTTTTGTTTAAAGCTTTCCATAAGTCTAGAACGCGTAGTTACGCTGTAAAATTATACTTGATTGCATTTTCACATAATTGTTTTACTGAAAAGATTGCAATTACTTGTGTCCCAGCACTCACACTAGGCTTACCTTGTTGTGGTTTTTGAGAGCTATTAGGTTTTGTAGACAAACCCGGACTAATCTTGAGTTAATCCAGTGACTATTATATATATATATATATATATTCTTATGTACACCACTGATTCCAACTCTAATGCAAATTGGTTTAAATAAATACTTTTATTATTATACATGATTGTCAGTGATTTTATTTTTATTAATAAGTTTGACCTTGACATTTCAAAGTAAAATTTATTATATTAATAGTCTGACCATAACATTAAGTGGCCTGACATTGGCGCAAGTGACCATGACATTTAAATAGTCTAACCATGAAAGGGGCTGGTGGGGGTGACCTCGAGAGACTCCAGAACTCTCGTTCTTTCTCTACTTAGCTTATTAGTCTGACTACGGCTTTGAATTATTCCCTCGTTCCAGTCTAGCTGGGTGTTGAAGGGTTTATTGTAGTTTTGCCTGACTGGCATCATATCACTTCTCATTTGTAGTAATGAGCTTGTGATAATGTTTTCTATCCTGGCGTGTCCAGAAATAGTGCTGGTTTCCCATCTTTAACTGTATTTCAGCCTGTATGCCACTAACCTAACCTCCGCCTTGATTATGATATCAAGAGGAGATAGGCCTAGTAGGGTTTCTATGGCTGCTGTTGGGGTGTTTCTCATCGCACCTGTGATACACAAGCAAGCAAGTCTTTGGAGTTCGGATAGCTCCAACCTAGCTTGTCTTTGTTCCACCTTAGGCAACCACACCAGCGAGCCATGGGTAACCATAGGTTTTACTACGGCAATGTTCAGCCAGTGTACCATGCTTGGTTTAATTCCCCAGGTTTTGCCCAGTGCTCGCTTTGTTGCCATAAGGGTTATCATGCCGTTATTTACAACTTTGCAGATTTGTGATTTCCAGGTTAGCTTTGCATCCAGGTTAATACCTAGATATTTAGCCTCCTGACTCACTTGTAGTTGTTCATTGAAAAGGTTTGGCAGTTTTCAACCGTCCAGTTTCCTTTTTCTGGCGAATGAAACCATTACCGTTTTTTTCGTGGATTTACACTGAGATTCCCCGTGGCATACCATCTTTCCACGATGCCTACAGCTTTCTGCATATCTAAGATACGTTCATATATTTTAGCGGTTACGTTGATCAGGGACATTCCACGATGATTATCGTACATTTTTGTGTCCCTTTTTTTTATGTCAGATCACGGCTGTTTATCAGTTTTTAGGGATTTTCTTATTTCTCCATGCCTTGTTCAGTATTTGTAAGAGTACCACTACTCCAGCTTCTTCTAGATATTTTATATATTCTAATGTAATACCGTCCTTTCTTGAAGCTTTATTGTGTATTACTGTTCTGATACTTTGTTATAGCATCTTTTTTTTCTTCATTCACGTTGTGTAATAAATCTACCTGTGTTTCAAGGCTATAATTTTCCTATTGTATGGTATCAACCAAAAGTATATCACCTTTATTTTTTTTTAGATGTTAAGGGTCAAACGAGCTTTTTCGTCGACCTACAACAGAAAAGGTGGAAAAGGCTTTCGGCTTAGCTCAGAAGAGTAGGGGTGGTTCACGAGAAACGCTCACGAGAGGGAAAATCGTACCTAGTTGTGTACAGAACAGATCAAAATTAGTGGGCGCCACCTTCCAAATCACAGCTGATTGCAGGTTCTCGTGGAAAGCCGAGAAGCCAACAGCTTGCGGGAATCGGACTCACCTTTATTGTGCCTCCTCCTGTATATAAAGCTTACAAACTTCATGCATACAATACAATAAAATTACACAGAAATAAAAGATATGGTGAATTTGAAGACAAATGTAATTCTACTGCCGTTTGAAATTGGTAATACATCTTAATCTCTAACGAAACACTGATAAACAGGGCAAAAGAAACACTGTACAGTACATTGACAAGCTTTACCTTAGTTTTCTCTTCGATACGGAATAGAGAGAGACACAATTGGGGTGCTCCTAGGTTCTTCAGGAAGCAGGAAAAATTCACAGGCACGCCTCTGAAAACTGGATCACGAGGGAGACAGAACGCTACAGGCAAGGACTTTTTTTGACGAAGTGAAGAAAAACGGGAACTTCAAATGCCAAAATCTCCGCCGTTGCACAGGGCGATCACTTGATCACAGAAGAGTGTCACGAGGTTTGTGATGTATCTTTAGGTCAGTGCTGTACACGCCTGAACATAACCCATCACGTTGTGGGGTATTTACCGATATTAGTTATTTGGAAAATGAGTTTCAAGTTAAATTCCCAAGATGATTTGGAAATTCAAACAAGTTTATGTATCCACCTAAGGAAGATACTTCAGATGTAGAAAAAGATAAAATATTGAAAAACCTGAAACAGCCCCTTAAGAATACTGGAACACTAAGAACACAAGGAATATTGATATTTGACTTAGACTTTAAAAAATATGAAGCAAAATTTGGGAGAATTCTCTAGAGAAATTGCGGAAAATATGATCAAAAACATGCAGAGATAATAATAATTACGTTTTGTTTCGTTATTTATCTATAACTATCTAATTTCTATATAATTTTGTAGTTGTCCCATTCAATACACCGTGTGTATTGAATGGGACAAAATGCACTTTTTTGTTAAATGATTCTAATTCTGTTCATAATAAAAAATAAAGTTTTTTAACAATGTTACTGTGCTCTATTCTTTTCAAGAGGCATGCCATATAAAAATTATTGATTGAACTTCAAAAATGAAATTTTGGGAAGTTAAATAAAAAAAGTGTCCCAATCATGGCACTCCTCCCCTACCATCGCTACGATTTGGGGGAGGTGCCGCTATTTGCGCTTACCTTACGGAATTTATTTATGAAACTTTAGATGGCGTTCAGGGAGTTATTGCGTACTTAGACGATATTTTGGTGTTTGGAAAAACGCTAGATGAACATAACAGCAATCTAAACAATGTTTTAACTAAAATATCAGAAAGTGGACACTAAATATGCAAAAGTCGAAAATTTGCGTCACAAGTGTTAAGTTTCTGAGACATATCATTAGCCAAGATGGCATCGCATCGGATGACAGTAAGACTCGAGCAATACGTGAAATGCAACCTCCTAAATGCAAAAGGGATCTTCAGCGTTTCCTTGGCATGATAGTTTATCTTGCTAAATGTATACCTAATTTGTACCAAGAAACAAGCGCAATAAGAAAATTATTGTCGAATAGTGTCATATGGCAGTGGGCTGAAAACGAAAATAAATGTTTTAACCGCTTAAAAGAATTAGTCACAGCAACCCCAGTCCTATCGTACTTTGATCCTTCTAAAGATACGATATTGTCTGTTGATGCAAGTCCATTCGGTCTCGGTGCTTTCATAAGTCAAGACGATCATCCCATAGAGTTCGCTTCCGTCTCTTTGACCCCCACACAGCAACGCTATAACCACATTGAAAAAGAGTTGCTTGCGCTGGTAGTTGGTTGTGAAAAATTTCATTACTACTTATTTGGTCGTAGATTTAAAATACATGGCGACCATCGCCCGCTTCTGGGATTGTTGAAAAAACCGTTAGATGATCTATCTCCTAGAATACAAAGACTAGCCCTTCGACTATTAAGATATAATTTTGAACTAATTTACGTTCCTGGTAAGCAAATGTATGTTGCTGATGCATTGAGCCGTGAACCAAGCTCTGCAAATATTAATACTGATTATTTAGATTTCAACCTGAGGGTTCATTCAATAATCGTAACTTCAAAAGAAAAGGAAGAAAGGCTTCAACGAGCTATTGACAACGACATTGCTCTACAAAAATTGAAGACAACACAAACCGTCCAAAAACATTACCACGACAGGGTAGCAAAGATGCAGCCTGCGTTCAAGCCAGCCCAGCCAGTTCTGGTGCAACGAAACATACGAAATTAGAAACCAGCTGTCATCACCGAAAGAACTGGACCTAACTTGATGGTACGGTCTACAGACGAAATAGGTCACAATTACGACCTTTAAGGTTGACCTCGCCAAAACCATTAGTAAGTCCAACAGAAGAAGGAGTTGAAAATAACTGCCTAGAGGAAGGACTTTGCACCCAAGAAAATAATTCCCAAACAACAAAAGTTACCATACAAGATGAAGAAAGTAAAGACTCTCTAAAGACTAATGTGACTAGTGACAATCGTTATACTACCCGTAGTGGCCGTATTGTAAACCGCCCTTCGAGGTTAGATTTATAAATTGTTTTATTTTGGAAGAGGCGTGTGATGTATCTTTAGGTCAGTGCTGTACACGCCTGAACGTAACCCATCACGTAGTGGGGTATTTACCGATAGTAGTTAGTTAGTAAGTTACTGTACTCCGCTGTAATATGTTGTATTAAAAGATTCTTGTTTTGTGTAATAAATTAATAAAATAAATAAAATTAATAAATACCTACGCGAAAAGTAAGCCTCGTTATTAAAGATATCGTTCGACACAGAACGCTAAAGCAAAACGTTACAAGGTTGAAAGTTTCTATTCGGACACAAGTCGAGAAAATAAATTCACTGAATTTTCTTTACAAAAATCTGGCATACTGCTAATATATTTAATCCGACACAAGTCGAAGATTCTTTTGCCTAAGGCAGAAAACAAAACGATAAATTCATTTAGCAGAAAAGAGCAGCCAACAACTCGGTTTTCAAACAATCACGTCCGTTCACTCCCAGAGGCTAGCGTCCACTGGCATTCCCCTTGCCGCAAAATCTCCCACCCAAATGAAATTGTTCTAGAACATGCTTCTTGCACGTGTGCCTTCCGGCGAATCTGCAAGCGAAGAGTTCCAAGAACTGCCTTTTGTCAACGCAGTAACAATGTAGAATAGAATAATTCAATTGGTAACAAAATTTAAACCTATAGAATTATTCTTCGGACATCTCGAAGCGAGAGGCTTAACTGAAATTTGGGACGAAAATTATTTTAACGAATACACCAGCGAGTTATATCATAAAATAACAAATATATGATTTGGTAAATAAACGAGAAAGAGATCATAAAGAAAAAATAATAAGCGCCACCAACCAAACAAGTCCATCAGAAAATACGCCAACTAATTGTAAAAATTCGTGGCGGTAAAAGTTTAAGCCAATAGCTACAGCTCCTGCCGGCGTTGTACCTTCCGTGACAAAAGTGAAAGTAGCTAGCAAATTGACAGGTTATCGCGTGTTTGTGTTTCTTAATTTTCTCTTATTTCGTTCATCTTTATAAAAGATATCAGTCTTTTATAAGACTATTTTTGTTTGTCTTATTCGAAATAAGGTAGGCATATATTTTATAGATAATTTAAAGTATTTTTAAAATGAAACTATCGCATAACCTCAAAATATATGTTACACGTTTAAATTTACCGCCAAAGTACTATTGACACTGAGTGTACCTCTAAAATACAGCGACACCACACCACGCCTACCCAACAGACCTGTTTGGTTTGTGGCGCTGTACCACAATACTCAACAAACAAACCAATTTAAAGAAACACAACCAGAAACTAAAATATATATAAATCAACTTCCACCAGACAAGAAAGCAGCTCGATATAAACCAGAAACTTTACAACAAAATATGGAAAGAATAATTTAAAATAAAAAAGGAAGAACGCATCATGAATAAGAAAGTAAACCAATAAAAAAATCACAAGTAACAAATAATCTTGTTTCAGATGAAAAGAGCGAATCTGCCACTAATGTTAATACTAATTATTATGATAGTTGGGAGTCGACCACTAGCCAACAAAATCGAATTCAAGAAGTTAAATAATAATCCCGGAGTTCTGCCTTTAAGATTAGATAATGTTCGAATTCAGAATTATACATTAATTCCTTTTCGAAATCATATTTTGGAATTATTAATTGCTCTGAATCATTGAAAAAGAAAAATGATAAATTAATTGATACAATAATTAAATATGACACTGCACTATAGTTATTATCAGTATTTTAGACAATGTTAAAAGTGATTTAATGACAATACATCCAGATATTTTAAAAATAAACTACTCAAAAATGAATACGGATATTGTAATATAAAGCGTATATGTTTATATTTGGCGGCTAATGGTCTTCTGTTATTGATAATTAGAGCAAGCGGCAATATTTTGATGTTAAAAAACAATAAACAATCGATTCCAGTTGCAATTGTTTAACCGTATTAGTGTCAAGTCGAGTTTGTGCGTTTGATTGAATAATCTTTCCGGTCTTCGTAAGATTTTTTTTTTCATTGTTTGTTTATTCGAATGTTACATTTGTGTTCTTAATAATAAACAACAATGCAGAGAAAACATTTAACATGTTACAGGTCAAAAAAGACTCACGTTATGGCGCCAAATTTTGTTACGGGCCAATCGAGCTTTTTCGACGATTCCCAACAAAAAAAGGGCCTACAGCTTAGCTCAGGAGAGTAGGGGGAGTTCGCTAAAAATTTCTTATCGAGAAAATGCTTCAAGTTGTGTACAGGGCGAGTCAAAATAAGTGGGCGCCACCTTCCAAAATCCAGCTGGTTTTGTAGGTCCTCGTGGAAGGCCGAGAAACCAGCAGCTCACGTGAATGGAACCTACCTTAAATTCTGCCTTCACCTAGATCTTAAAGCTTGCAAAATTTTTACATAAACACATACAGAGTACTCATAAATAAAAGAGGCAGTAAATTTTAACACATATAATGAAACTGTTTGACCAAAATACAACGAAATGGCAAGTTATAACACAAATAATTTAGAATTACAATTACTATGGAAATCCTTGAACGTTCGTGGAAAACGACGCCGCTGACTCACAATATTTATACTGCGATTTATCTGTGTGGTCAATGGCGTAGTTTACAAGAAAAATACTATTTTAATATTTTTACAAACAATAGCGATTGAGGATCGCTTTTGGGTTGTCTACAAAGAGTTCAAAATCGCGAAATTCTGCAAGTTGACGCGAGCAAAAAAAAGTTTTATTCTTCTTGACTGCACAACAAAAAAACTGATTCTTTACCTTGACGGTTGCAAAAGACAGGCACAATGTACGGCAATTTCCAGATGTAAAGGATAACACCGGCGAAGACAGGAACCTTCGCTGACATGAAATGGCTGCAGAACCACGGGCGTTGGGCTTCGACGATGATCCGCCGAAAGGCGATTGTACAACTCACTGAAGAGTTGCCCTTTCCTGGGGTTGAATCAAGATGTTCCCATTAATCCGGCAATAGCCGACAGTCTGTTAGATACCCCTTGGTACAACAGCGAAACGGAACACTCATTAATGATACCCCTCACAAAAAAAAACCCGAGAGCCGCCCCTGCAGCACTTTACGTCATTACGATTGTCGATTGATGGAGCTTACGGACAACCGGAGTCCTCAAGATCTAAAAATGGACTGAACTCAAAATGCAACGGGAACCTGCACTTCTCCCCTCAAAATTGCGCCACATTACGAAATCTTCTGGAATGTTCTAGAAAAAGAATTTGTTTGTGACACTCGAGTTCCAGGAAGCGTTCAAGGTCAACGCGCAAGAAAACCAAGCTTGCGATTTTAACACAAAGAACTATTGAAACATTTCGCGAACTTCGAAGACAAAACAAAATACCGAAAATAGTAACCCAAAATAAGAATTCAATTTAGAACAGCGATACTAATTCCTACGAAGCGGCAAACCAATTACGGAATTACTAAAGTGTAGCGGCAAATTTAAAAATCACATAACAAACAATAGAACAACGAAATATAGTCGTTGCTATGAACCAAAGAGGAGATTGCCAGGTCGACATTGCTGATATGTTAGGAACCACGCAGAGCGTAATTTCACGTGCGCTTTCGCGCCTTATAGAAACAGTGGATCTATTCGCATCACAACACCTCATGAGGATCGACTTCTAGTAATTAATGCAAGAATGCACCCATTTTCAACTGTTCAACATCATGTTCTGAACCGTCGCAACGCTATTCGACGGGAATATTTTGTCTTTCTTGACAACAACGCAAGGCCGCATCGTGCTCGGGTTGTTTCAGAAATGCTTCGAGATTAGGAAGACAGAGAGAGCAGAGACAGTCGGATCATCATAATCCAAGGCCTGGGGGATGTATTGCCGGTACTGTGGCATCAAATTCCACAAGAACATATCGACAATTGCATTGAGAGTATACCAGCAAGGTGCACAGCAGTTATTACGCCAACGAAGGTGCCACGCGGTTTTAGAATTTAATAAATTTAAGTTAAGAGAAAGGAGACGATAACGATTGTCATTATATTATTAAATTTCTTCTTCAAACGTAAATTTTCATGTTCATTATTAAAAGACGTTACATTTTGTTTCTTTTGGTGGTTTTTTATTATAAATGCAGTTGCTGTTACCTTTAAGTGTCTTATACTGCAATATTCCTATTTATTTTTGAGTAGTTTAAATTTAAATGACACACAAAAGAGAGTATTAATAAATGTATTAGGTTCGGTATTTAAGTTTATGTCAGGTAGGTAACTTGGAAGCAAAATATAGCGAACGATATCATAACGCTATTAGAACTTCAGCTATTAATCAAGAAAATATGATAAAACAGTATAATACACAAACATCTCCAAATCAAGAATATAATAATTTGTTTAGAAAAATATATCAGAAAATTTTATAATATTAAATAATACTTTGAAAATAGTTCAAAGACAGGATGTTAAACAAACAATATATACATATTAAAAATTAATATCATGGATTTTCACAGAATAATAAATAATGTACAAACAGCATTGAGTTATGTTACATTAAATATATTACATTTAACTATCACTACTGAAAAGCAACATAATATACTTCTTACACAAACAATTTCAGTAAACTTCTATGCAACTGAGGGCCATACAGATTTCCTATTACATGTACCAACACTTGCTAAGGAATAAGGATCTTTTCAATTTACATTATACGCGGGGTATTCTTTTAAATAAGGTCTGTTTGTGAATGAGAATGAGAATACCGCGCTATTGCCGCAGTGCGCTTGCGCGTCTACTCCCAGCATGCTTTGCGCGCGTTTTGACGCCATTTGCAGCCGTATCGTCTGTCTGTGTGCTGAGCTGTAGAAGTTTATATGTTTAAGAAAATTGAGTCGCCCGCCGGCTGTGAGATACGATCTGTAATTCGATTCTTGAGTGCAAGAAACTTAGCAGCAGCGGAAATTCACCGTCAGATTTGTGAAGTTTAAGGTGATAATGCTATGAGTGACAGTAAAGTTCGAAAGTGGATGAAAATGTTCAAGGACGGGCGGGTTAATGTGCATGATGAGCCACGCCCTGGCCGACCTTCTCTGATTGCTGAAGATTTGGTTCGCGATGTGGACCACAAAATTCAAGAGGACTGATGATTCGCGATTTCAAAGTTATCAATTGAATTTCCACAGGTTTCAAGGCCAGTTTTGTACACCTTTGTTTCGGAAAAACTGAATTATGGAAAATTGTGTTCTCGGTGGGCTCCAAGACTGCTTTCTGACGATCACAAAACAAAAAGATTGGGCTGGGCTGTGCTTTATCATTTTTGACTCGATACAATCAGGAAGGAGATGAATTGTTGGACCACATCGTTGGAGGAGATGAGACTTGGGTGTCTCACATGACTCCTGAGTACAAGCAATAGGCAATGGAATGACGACACCCATCGTCGCCAACCAGACAATTTCAGTACGAAAGATCATGGCAACTGTCTTTTAGCACAGGAAAGAGATTTTGTTAGTGAATTTTATGCTGAGAGGCACAACAATCAAGTCTGATGCGTATTGTGTGACCTTGAAAAAACTCCGACGTGCCATACAAAACAATCGGCGTGACCTACTGTCTTCCGGTGTGATGTTGCTCCATGACAATGCAAGGCCACATGTTTCTGCACAAACACAAGGTCTAATCAGGTCTTTTGGATGGGAACAACTGGTTCTTCCACCTTACAGTCCAGACCTTGCACCCAGCGATTTTCACTTGTTTCGGTACTTAAAAAAGTTCATTGGTGGTCAACGGTTCAATGACGAGGAAGAAGTGAAAACTGCAATCATGGATTGGGCTTCTTCACAAGCGGCAGATTTCTTTGACGTCGGAATTCAAAAACTTGTTGAGCGGTATGACAAATATTTGAACAAAAATGGAAATAATGTAGAAAAGTAGATAAAAGTATGTAGAATATGGAAAAAAATATGTATATTTTAATGATATTTACAGTATTTTTCTTCTTATTAAGAAACGGCCCTTATTTAAAAAATACCCCTCGTATGTATTCAATTACAACTAGTATGCAAATTAGTATTATCTCACCAACACCTTGTGTTTCAACCGCAAAAGATAAAATCTGTTATTTAAAGAGAGTTTTTGCAAAATCCATTTTTTTGCGTGTTGGAAGAAATCGAAAAGCATTACCAAGAGGATAACTGCATTAAAAATTTAATATGCGTTAAAACTAACAAACCTATTCAATTTAATTTAAAATCAATTAAATTGCACCAACTTTCGAAATTAACACTAGAAATAGAAAAATTGATACCAGTGTCATATACAATGGACGTTTCTTCCCATATTAGTATTTACTGGATAATTATAATGTTATTAGTTATAGGAAGAATTATCATTAACGTCATTTATAAATAGCAATTCAATTCTTACTAAAAAAGTAGAAAAAAATGATGCAAATCCTCTGTGTGAAATAAAGGAAATCTTTTCTACGAAAAACCTTACACTTAATCATTAAAATATTATACTTTTACATAATCATTTTATTATTGTAAAACATTGTAAATGTAATTGTATAATATAAAATGTATACAATTCCATCTTAGTAAGAGAGGAGTTATCCACCCCAAATATGTATAATGTTAAAAAGTAATTAGTGATAAGAAGCTAATCAGCATTGATAAATAAACTAGAAACCACAACTGATAATTTAACATTATAAATGGATGTAAATGCTATTTTCCAGTTAGTTAGTTTAGTAAATTAATTTACTTTATTGCTGTATAATTTATATTGCAAATGAATAAAGAACTTAACTCCATATTCAAAGCTCAATAGTTGTTTTTAAAAAGGCTAACTTTGAATCCATTACAATAACTCGCTGCCCTGTTTAACTTAAAACTATAAATAAATATGAATTTATGTTCAAAGTATTGAAGTGCGAACACATGTCTGATTCAGTAATTAAAAAACTTGGACCCAATTTTCCACGGCCCCTTGTAAGTGCACGTGTTGTGGGTAGCGATGGCCTTGCCTATTGACAATTTTTTTATCTTTTAAGCATATACCTCATTGCATACATACATAATCATATACTTTGCATTTAAAACATTATTTGTTTTTTGAATGTGTTTTCATATGTTGTTGTAAGTAACCCTTCCGTGCACTTCCATAATCACACATGCTGCACTTGAAAGGTTTCTCGCCCGTATGGGTTGTTAGATGTTGTTGTAAATAAATCTTCCGCGCACTTCCGTAGTCACACATGTTACACTTGTAGGGTTTTTCTCCGGTATGAGTTGTTATATGTTGCTGTAAGTAAACCTTCCGTGCACTTCCATAGTCACACATGTTGCACTTGTAGGGCTTTTCGCCCGTGTGAGTTCTCATATGTCGCTGCAACGTAATCTTGTATGCACTTTTATAATCACACATACTACACTTTAAAGGTTTTTCTCCCGTATGAACACTCATATGCAGTTGTAAGGTAATCTTTCGTGCACTTTTATAATCACACTTATCGCACTTGTAAGGCTTCTCTCCTGTATGACTTCTCATATGTCTTTGGAAGTTAATCTTATATGCACTTCCATAATCACACAGATTGCATTTGAAAGACTTCTCTCCTGTATGAACCTTCATATGATGTTGCAAGCTATACTTACGTGCACTGGTATAGTCACACATAGTGCACTTGAAAGGTTTCTCTCCTGTATGACGGCTCATATGTAGTTGCAAGCTAATCTTTTGTGCACTTTCATACTCACATATACTACATTTGAAAGGTTTTTCTCCAGTATGAGACTTCAAATGCCGTTGTAATTCATTCTTGTATGTACACGTATAGGCACATGTGCTACATTTGATAGGTTTCTTGCCTGTGTGAATTTTCGTATGTCTTTGTAAGGTATGCTTATGTACAGCCTTGTAATCACATACATTGCACTTGAACGGTTTCTCACCTGTATGGATTTTCATATGCTGTTGCAGGTGAGGCTTCTTCATGCACGTATAATGGCAAACATTGCATTTATGAAGCTTTTCATTGTTATGAATTTCAACACCTTGACACTTACTATGCTTCAGTAGAAAAACTTTTGGAGCCTCTGTCATTACATGATCTTCAATATTGCTACAGATTTCAGTTTTTATATCTATTTCTTCATGTAATGATTTCGGAATAAGCGTGCAATCATTATCATATTTAGTATCATTATTTAAATCTATCGATTCTAATGGTAATTCCCATGCTTGCACCTCTTCCTGTTTTACTAGAATAGAAATACAAATTGATATAAACATTAATAATACAAACTTAGCACAGAGCGATTTTAAATAGGTTTCCAAACGTATTTTTTTAATAACTAACTGTAGTAATTAATAATGGGCTTCTTAACTTAAACCGAGCTTTAAATATTGTCATGATCTCAATAAAAGTTCCAAAATAGTCTTGTAAATAGGTAATTTTTATTATTTTTTGCTTGTACTGCATAACCTAGGGAACACTTTAGTCTACAATGCATATTTACCTTTTGTGTCCAAGTTAATTTGAACTAATTCTTCTTTGATTTTGCTTGGAAGCCAGGCATCGCGTGCAAGATCTTCAGTAGTTGATATTGAGGTCACAATGGCAATAATAGGTTTAACATCTTCATTTGTATTGGATACTGAATCCATGTTGATATACCTGAGATTTTTTTTACTAAACAATTATTTTTTCTTTGCTCCCTATGACCTAGTTGTTAAACAATCCAAATTTGATATATTGTAGTTACATACATTATACCACAATACTTTTATTGTTGAAAATAGTATACAAAAATTGAAAACTGCACATTTTTCAATAACAGAAACTATTGATTTTGATATTAGTGATTAGTTAAAAAATCTCAACGCTTTCTGTTGAACTTGTAAACTTTTAATGTGAAAGATTTTTAGGTTAGGTACTTTGCCAACATAATTATTTCATGCATTTGAACTACTTATGTATAGAGGGCGTCGAATAATGGTGTATCTACAGTGTATGGAGTACTAAAAGTACTCCATACTACAGTGCTATACATTTGTGTAAAACTCTATTTAGGTTGGGACGTCCCGACTATGCAACATCTACGTTGTGTGCATGTAAGGAACTAGTGTGATGAGGATAACAATGACAGGATCGTGTGAATTTCATATTAACGGAAGACTCAAAAGTAAAAATTACTATTGCAATATTCTACACCATAGTACTTATCATACGCTTGGAACTCTAAGGCACCATTTACCTAAAAGTAAATAAAAGTACGAGCTTGCATGATACCTGTAAGAAGTGATAAAGTTATCACATAATGTATGTATGCAATAACCATTCTGTAGAGCATGATTGTTTCTTTTTGGTAAGTATAGCTATGGTACTGTATTTTCTTTTCTATTCCAAGTGTTTATTTTGTGCGATTGATCATTCATTTTCGACAATTGCACACACAACGTAAGAATGGCATTCTCTTACCTGCCACTTAAAATCGAATGGTCGGCCTTTGGTATCTGTTCCCATTCTTTGGTGTTCCTCGGTCGAATGGCTTCACCAACTGTTGCTTAGATTTCAATAAAATCACTAGATTTGGCTAATTATCTAATCAGGAACCTCGAATTTCTAAGATTAAAGAAGGTCGCAGATTTACAAATTTAAATAATCAATATCTACTTAATTCCCTTTAATGATATTCCAAAAATTAATTGGATTTTCAAATTCACCATTTTTTTCCTATCCAATGTCGTAGGATAACTCATAATTCGGAAAGAAATATTTTAAACTTTGAAAACACATATAAATAAATCTTAAAATACATATTCGAAACACTTTTTGTTTTAGACAAAATTACATTTTACATTATCTTCTGCAAGTTTTATTATCAAGTTCAAACCTCAGAAGGCATTCGCCAGGTACCTATAGGTCTGTATTTTTACAAAATTAACCCTACTTTTTTGATTTCTCATAAATATGCATCAATAGCTCTTAAATCAAATAAACTTCCTACAAATCTATAAAAAATTACTCTATAGGTCCTATTTCCTCTTTTGACATAGATTAACTTAGGTTTTTAAATACATTTAATCTCGTACTATTTTTTCGTACGCAAATGAGTGTTACAAATTAATTTACCATATTTTCAGGTAATTGCCATATAAAACCACAATAGAGGTAATCGAAAACTAGCTCCTTACAACAAACACGGATATTTACTCATTATAATTGTCAAAGTTGGGATTTGGCGATTTTCGATCGGCCTTTGCGTGATAGCCAGATGACACAGGCTAAGAATAATAATAAAAAAAGTTAGAGGTGTAATCACATGCAAAAACAAAAGTATTTTCTTCCCTGAATAAGTACGACTGTATTGCGCATAAAGTTTATTTATAATACTATAACACTGCACAAACAAAAGGACAGTTAATTTGTAACAAATACAAGTAAGTTTAAGAATGCTTTATATTATTGCCGGTACACGAAAAATCTTACAAATATCACTGCATAAAACAACATCTTCAAAAGAACAATATGCCAATCAACACGCTAAAATCTTCAAAACATTTATAACCTATTTAAAATTATTATTTAAACTTATACCTTATTTACAATCATAAATTTTTGAATTTAAACTGTTCCTGTGTTAATCCTTATATGTCATTATAAGCTAATCTTAAATACACATCCGTAGTCGCACAAGCTGCACTTAAAGGGTTTTCCTCCTGCATGTAAGATGATATAATTTCGCAAATTTAATTCCCGTGCACTTTCATAGTCACATACCTATATTGCACGTGAAGGGTTTCTCTCCAGTATGAATTGTTATAAGCATTCGCAAGCTATTCTTGCCTGCACATTAATAGTCACATATATTACTCTACAAAGATTTTTCGCCAGTGTGAGTTGTCATATGATATTGCAAGTTAAATTTTTGCGCAGTTCGATAGTCATATATGATGCCCTTGAAGGGTTTCTCTCCTGTATTAGTGCTCATGTGCATTCGCAAGCAATTTTTGCTTACACTTTTATAGTCATATACATTATACTTAAAAGATTTTTCTGCTGCATGAGTTGTCATACGATATTGCAAGTTTTTCTAATGTGCACTTTCTTAGTCACATGTATTATACTTGAAAGGTTTTTCTCCAGTATGAGCTGTAATATGATACTGCAAGCCTTTCTTGTGTGCACTTTCATAGTTACACATATTGCACTGGAAGGGTTTCTCTCCTGTATGAGTGCGCATATGCCTTAATACAGCATTCTTGTGTGCAGTTCCACAGTCACATACATTACACTTATGTTTTTTTTGTGTGAGTGCTCATATGCCTTTGCAAGTTACGCTTGTCAGCACTTTCATAGTTACATATATTACACTTAAAAGGTTTTTCTCCTGTATGAGTTCGCATGTGCCTCAGCAAGGCATTCTTGTGTGCAGTGCCATAGTCACATATATTACACTTGAAAGGTTTTTCTCCTGTATGAGTGCGCATATGGCTTGGCAGACTATTCTCGTATGCAGTTCCAAAACCGCATAGATTACACTGGAAAGGTTTTTCTCCTGTATGAATGCGCATATGCCTTGGTAAGTTATTCTTGCGTGTAGTTCCATAGTCACATATATTACACTTAAAAGGTTTTTCTGCTGTATGAGTTGTCATATGATATTGCAAGCCACTCTTTTGTGCACTTTCATAGTCACATATATTGCACTTGAAGGGTTTCTCACCTGTATGAATTCTCATATGTCGTTTCAAGATAAGCTTCCATCCAGTTTTATAGTCACATATATTGCACTTGAAGGGTTTCTCGCCTGTATGAGTTTTAATATGCATTTGCAAGTGATTCTTGCGTGCACTTTTATAGTCACATATATTACACTTGAAGGGTTTCTCCCCTGTATGAGTGCTCATATGCAATCGTAAGCTATTCTTATTTGCACTTTTAAAATCACACACAATGCACTTGAACGGTTTCTCTCCTGTATGAATCCTTTTATGTGCTTGCAAGATAGACTTCCGTGCACTTTTATAGTCACATATATTACACTTGAAAGGTTTTTCTCCAGTATGAGTTCTCATATGATATTGCAATCCATCCTTGCGTACACTTCCATAATCACATACATTGCATTTATATAACTTTTTTTCAGTACGAGTATTAACACTCTGATGAATGGTGCATTTCACTGGAGGGTCTATTATTGCACGATTTTCATTGTAACTACAGATCTCGGCTTTTATATCTAGTTCTTCATGTAACGATTCCAATTTAATGGACCAATCATTATCGTATTTACCATCATACTTTATATCTGAGGTTTCTGAAGGTAATTTTGACGTTTCAGTCTGTTCCTGTTTTACTGTAACATATCTAAATGTTAGTTATGTGCGTTACTAAATCGTACATATGTAACTAAAGCAGCACGTCATTTTAAATAGACGAACAAATTTTTCTGGCTTTAAATAAACAACAATTGAGAAACAATTAAGTTGTACCGCACATCATTAAACTACTAATATTTGGTTAATTTTGATGGAAGTTTTCATATTATTATAGTTACTACAAATTACATTCATATGCGTTGTAGAAAAACCGAAACTTTTTTATAATTATTGGATTTTGAAAGAAATACTGTTTAATTATCATTTCGTTGGTTGTACTGTTTAATTTACAATTAATTTTATGTATACAATGCAAATTTACCGTTCGCTTTCAATTCACACTGCGATAATTCTTCACCGATTTTAGTTTGATGCCAGATATTGCATGTAGAATCTGGAAAGTTTGATAGCGAAGCCATTTTGGTAAGATCGGGTTTGACATCAGATAAGGTTGCCATGTTGATGTGCACACGTTTTTCTGTAATAAACAGGTGTTCTTCTTTGTTATCTGCCTAATTATAATCCTAGGGCGATCTGACAGATTAACAATTCAATGTATGAAAATGTAATTATATTAAGTAAATATGCGAATATCTCTCACCTTTACTGTAGAAAGCGTAGGGAAGTGTAAAAAATGTTTTAGTGTTAGCCAAATATTTTTTTAACAACACTTAACTATCGAGAACAATTCTTCAGTAGTCTGTCAAAATATTCTTTCAAGGTTAAGTAAATTGTCAAATTTCGTTTGAACTACTTTCCATCCTTATACAAGATTAACCAAAAAAAGTATAATAATGAAGTTGATCTATTCGTTATACAGTACAACCAACAAACTTTTCTATAAAGGTTGGCTGTGCAAGAGAAAAAGTGTATCTTTACTTATGTTATATGTATAGTTTATAATATTTACTACAATTATTTAATAGTTATCAAGATATAGTTCTCTCACTATAATTATTTATTTCTTTAGAAACCCGACAAAATATGTAATGATGAATAAGTTCATCACCTAATATTCGCAGAGACGGCGATCTTATAAGTTGCTTAAGTATTTTCCAACCTGGTAAAATTCGGTGTTTAAATTGGTTGACAAACCGCGACGAGTTCCATTTAAGTTCGTTCAACTTTGCTTTACCGTAAAATCTAGAGTATAATAAGCCCAATATGTATCAGTGGCGGCTCGTGAGTTAAGAAGAGGGTGGGCGCAAGAAAAAACCTACCTATTTTTGATACATAAAATCCATTCTCCTATTTTTCATGCTGGAAAAGACGTCTATGACTTTGTTGTCAAAATCCGGGATAGACTGGACGAACTTCTTTTCTATTGATAGGACCGCCAATGCGTTCAGTCGATCTTTTTGTACACAATTAATTTCCATCATTGAAAAAACGTCACTTTCGTCTTTGAATTCAAACGCGCGATTGCGCGAAAACAGCGCTCCAAAGTGCAAATTCAAACGTTGACTGCAAACGGGAACAATGTGCTCGGTGCCCCATTCGCCTGGTATATCGAAGATAACCGATAGGCAACAGAATCATCCTCTAAATAGGTACAAATCAGAGCGTTCCCCGGAACATAGTTTTGGCGTGTTAGGCGCGACTTTGGTGCGGAAGGAAAATTTGATACCATCGTTAAAATAATGAAATTAAAATAATGCACTGAATTACATGTGAATTTCCTTCTGTGTTTATCTTGGTGGTTGGGTGGGCACGTGCCCTTGTGCCCTTTAGTACAAGCCGCCACTGATATGTATTCATTTTAGCCCGCAAAAAATGGGGTGCGTATTATACTCGCGTTCAGAAAGCCCCGACGGGAAGACACGTAATCAGATTGATCATTTACTAGTAGAAAAGATGCATTTTAGCCTGGTCCAAAATGTTCGAACGTAATATAGAGGCGCTGATATAAACTCGGATCACCTGCTATGAATAGCAAAAATACAACAGGAAATTCCAAAACCAGACACACAAAGACGACAAACTCAGAAGATATGGAATGTCGAGGCACTAAAGGACGAAAAGACAAAGGAAGAATATGTCCTGGTAGTAGCAAGAAGCCTAGATGGTTTAAGTGACATCCGTACATCTGTTGAAAATAAATGGGGAATCATTAAAAAAGCAATCGAAGAAGGAGCACGTAAACTAGGGCACACAAGACAAACTAAAACTAATGATTGGTTGGATGACGAGTGCAAAAAGATGGTACAGAAAAAGAGAAGGCAAAGATGATAATGTTAAAGGAACAGACCGAGATATCGAGGGTAAAGTACAGAGAAGTGAAAAGGAAAGCACGTGTAATTTGTAGAAAAAGAAAACAGACATGTTAGAAAGAAAGATGGAGGAGTTGCAAGAAGATTTTAATGAGAACAAAACAAAGGATTTATACAGAATCACAAAACAAGAAAAACAAGGGTATGAACAACTATCACTGTATTTTAAGAATGAGCAAGGAAATATAATTGAACATGCAGAAATTTTAAAAAGATCCTCATATACCAGAATGTCAATCAAGTCAGAGAGGCACGGCTGAACAGCGATGATCATATATTCGTGATTAAACAAATTAAAGAAAAGTGCGATAGAAAAAAAATCCAAGTACACTGCTTGTTTCTGAACTTTAAGCGGGCTTACGATAGAATAAACAGAGCACCAATATATGATGCAATGCGGTACCTGGAGAGCTACCAGAAGAATTAATAAAATTAGTTAGAATGACGCTGGAGAATACTGTTAATAAAATATGCTTTAGTGGTAGTGGTTTTAATGGTACAAGATTTAGAAAGACAAATACAAGCAGTAGGTTTAGAAATTAACGAGAGCAAATCTAGATATTTAATATTGGGAAAGAAAAAGCGGCGCCGGTAGCTCGGATAGGTTGGCCGTATGCCTTTCACGCAGCTGTCCCGGGTTCGAATCCGGACGCCGAGGTCGGTGGTTTTTTTCTGAACGATAAAAAACGCTAAAACGGCCCTTCTTGTCGGATAGGAAGTAAAATCGTAGGCCCCGTGTCCAAGTGTTGTTGGGCACGTCAAAAGAACACTCAAAGAGGCTCCCTGGCGTCGGTGGTTAGCCATAGTAGCAGAAATAGGCCGACGTTAAATAAAACAAACAAATAAACAAACAAAAAGCAAGAAAATAAACTATCATGGAAGAGCGAGATGGTTAATAAAACATATAACATGGAGTGGGTAAACAGTGTGGTGTATCTAGGCGTCGAAATCAAAAGTGGTGGAAATAATCGTAGTGAAATAGAGAGAAAAATTGCGGCAGACTCAAGATGTGCAAGTAAATATAGAAACCTATTTAGGGAAAAGAGCTTAACGCATGCAGCAAAAGTAAAAATTTACAAAACAATCATAAAACCGATGGTGACGTATGCGAGTGAAGTGTGGGTGCTAAGGCAAGAGTTCCTAAACACACTGGAAATCTAGGAGAGGAAAATGCTTCTAATGATATTTAAAGGAATTAAAGAGGAAGAAGGATGGAGGAGAAGAACAAACGCAGAACTAGCTTAAGTTTACAAAGATGTAGGAAAAAAAATGTGGTAAAACGAAGTACATTACGATGGCTGGGACATATAACAAGGTTACCAAATGATCAAATAACAAAATGTATGTACAGATTGCAACTGGGTGGCTCAAACAGAAGAGGCAGGCCAAAGAAAACTTGGTGGGAGATGGCAGAAGAAGATCTGTGTAATTATGGGATAACGAATTGGCAAACACTTGCTTATACATATGTAATAGAAAGGAGTGGAATAAAAGAATTTTAGCCATAGGCCTGCAGTGCTGTTATTTATATATATATATATATATATATATATA
>JABXWE010008915.1:0-42736 GCA_014611495.1 Limonius californicus | reverse complement strand
ACCGCGGTGGTCGAGTGCGAGAACGCATTGGCCACTCGAGGTCACAGTAAATGCAGTTGCTCCGTTGGGGCGATCGAATCCCGACTGGGGCGACCGCATTTGCTTAGTTAAGTTTAGGGTGCATGTTGCATGAATGTTTAGTATGTAAGGGACGCCCGCACCCCCTAAAGTAATGCGAAAGCGGTTCCGGGAGGGGGGGACGGACGGTAGTATGAATGTGAGAAAAAAAAAGGTAAGAAAGTTAAAGTTTATAAATGCAAAATGTCAGTTTCAAAGATATTTCAATTAGCAGTTATAGAGGGAAACCAAATCGATATCTAAACTAATTTCTTAAGTTGACAATAAAATCAGAGGGCACTGTTTATGAATATTTTACGCAAAACAATGTGTACAGGTCACCAAGCGGCATTAAAACTGCAATAGTTCACGTAATACATTAGGGCTTCCAAAATCGGCATGATTTTCGAAAGCTCGTTATATGAAATGATAAAATGTAACATTTATTAAGCTCTTATGTGCAGAGTGTGTGTCATAAATATTCAATGCTGTTTTGCTTGAAGCAATATTAAAATGAAGCTTTACCAGTATTAAACATGCCCATGAGCATTAATGCAATATTTAAAAGTCATGTGACTCGTATTTTTAAATATTTCCTAAAATCGGATCGAGCAAAATTAAAACCACGAGTAGGTAAACTCCGCAAGCAAAACGCTAAATTTTAGTATGCTGCCATATTAACATCGCGTAAATGGCGGAAAGAGGCACGAAACGTTTTTAATACAAAATCACCGAAAAAATATTTGTAAGTTATATTAAAAAAAGATCCTAACAGAATTATATTATATTTTAGGGTTTCGCTACACCACTGGTTGTGCGAACGAACTCGCCCACGGGACGCTTGCAGAACTGTCTCATTGTGTGCCGTTATGCCCGGAATTGGTTCCAAAATGAACTCTGTTACAGCGTTGTACTATAATTCCTACTAAAATAAAACTATCGATTTGCCTAGAGTAAAGAAACGTTTTAGAATGTTCAGAGCAATAATGTAATACCAATTTTGCTTCATTCGGCTGTTTAATTCAATTTGGTATCCTGCAAAAGTTTTTATATTAAATCCGTTTATAATCTTTCTGGCAACTTAATAAGGGACCACTACCATCGTAAAAATTCCATTAAAAATTGCACTAAAACTAAAAGTGCTGGAAAAAAGCGATTCAAGATATTTGTGCACGTATGAACAAGAATGTGGCGTGAAACTTGTGCACAAAAAAACAGCATTTACAGGTATTGTTTGAAAGTTCCTAATAATAGCACTACGCATTTCACAAAACACTTCTAAAAGGGTAGTTTCTGACTTTTTGAAACATTTTAGCTTTAATATTATTATACCAAAGTGAAGTCCGTGTTAAATGTAAAAATTACGCAACTCGCTACTATATATCTAGAGGGAAAATTAGAAACAATAGACATAGGTCGTATTATTTTATTTCTAAATTTTTGCCGGGCAAAATTTTATTTCAGTTTACCGTCGAAATTTTTTATGTAAACAATTATGCAGTATGCAGTGTCCGGAAGGAGTTTTTTCAAAGCAACAAAAGAGGAATCTAATTTGTTTTCTGTCAAGCAGAAAATGTTTACATATAATATACCGAATTTGTTTGTAAAAACAAAATCTTCCCGACGTACCGTCAATAAACTGATGTTTGTTTAATTTTGATACTGAATTACCGTAGGGCATTATGCCGGGAATAATTCCCGTAGTTAGTTGCGCTATAATAATGTGCAGCATCGCAGATCGAGCTAGATTAAAATAAAATCTGGCAAACAAATTCTAGTAGTTTAATGAAAGAGAATGTGATGTAGGAGTAGCGAGCGTAATTGTAAGAAAATACCAACTTGACTAAGTGCAACGTAGCTCTAGCGAAATTTAAAGTAGAAAAGCGAAAAGGACTTTTAAATCTGAACGAATTATGCGGAGCCGGCACATAATATGTTGATTCAGTATGCCTTCCCCTGTGGCAACACTTTTCACATCAGGTAACCTTTCAGCACGATGTAGGTGGATGTTGTTTCAGATAGCTCAAAAAGGTCTCCCAACCGGAGATGGTGTGCTCGGTAGTTTCCTCACAAGTATCGTACTATCTTTTTTTACATCTGCCGACTTCTCGTTCCCTTCTAGATATATTTCAGGCAGGTGTTTCAAACCCCTACAGAGTTATTCCTCGGGTTAGGTATGTCACATTGTCGGATTTCGCAGTCGGTTTCCCTCAGGTTCATAATTTTGACGAAATTAACACCGCACATCCTCAGAAATCCTAACGCGATTCTAACGAGGACGATTTTCTGTAATTCGATGTGCTTTATTCTCATTGATGCGCGGGGATCAAGTAGACAAATTAGGGGCGAATAGCGATTTTTATGCTGTATGTTTCGGGTCTACGTGATGTCTTCGCAAATGGACGCGCACTTTGCTCTGCGTCAACGGCAATTCTTGTCTTTCCTGACAAGCGATGTCCGTGTTCATAACACATCCACGTCGCAGAGTCCGCCCAGATGGTGCCGATCATCTTCTATCGTCTCGTATTATAATGAAGTTCGAAATTAATTTCTAACGAATCGGAGATGGGTTAGGAACGAGCCGAGGGTGGTGGCAACGTTTATCTCCGGCAGTAAAAAGGCATTATCTAATTAGGCAAAATAGTCGTTAAAAGTAGGTCCGGCAGCGGTCATCCTAGTAAAGTTAACGCGTTATTTAAACCAATTTAGCGGAACGTCGATTAAAGTAACGGAACTGTTGATAGTAAATCAAGTGTGAGCTTGATAAATAGGGGGCAAATAAAACAAGTGTATCACACGTGTGGTGTGCGGTGTGTTCGGCGTTCACATGTGGCGCGCGCGTCCCCGTAGCCGATCTCGCGGTTATCGCGCAACCACCGGCTGACACGGCTCAACTTTTAATTCTTCAACTAACATCTGACAGACCTCCGTTCTATTTGTTCTTCGCGATTCTTTTATTTATCGTTCCAAATTGAACTAGAGTAATTGAAATGAAAAATGCGATATCTGTCACCGCATCCGCAGTCCTATTTACTAGCCCGGTGCTGTTTATTCGGATCTCTAAAATCCTAAATCATAATCCATCATAAAACTGCGATTCGATTAGAAGTCGAACCTGGGATCGGATCGAAACTAGAAACCATCTTCTCGGAACGCGGTTTTGCATCCGAACTGTATTATTGCTCTATTAGGTATCGTTGGAAGCGTAAATCAGGCCAGGGCGTACATTGGATTTTCGCCTGAGGCGATGCCACCCGCCCGACCACTACCATTGAGTAATGGGTATGACGATCCGCAACCAATATTGAGTATAACACAACATCGCCATCTAAGAGATAAAACTTGTCAGCGAGCAAAGCTCACAGACAGTGGAAACAGGAATTAGAATGAAAAACCCGAGCCTACGCGCAAAGATTTCGCGAGATTGAGAGATCTGCATCGCAATATATGGATACTGAAACCGAACATGTCGAAACACGTTTCATTACCTTCGCCGTGCCCTGACATATTACACTTTACGTTTAGGACCCCGACTGTATTTCCTTCGCGGCGGCGGTGCTTACTTATTATGTTTTCGCTCCGGATATACTTTTTCGCCGGCCGTTTGCCACATTACATTAACGCCTGCCGTTTACTGTCCGCCGATTCGAAGACAATGACAAATTATTCGTAGTCGTGGCTGCGCCATTATCCTAGCTCTAAACTCGAATACTTCCTTAATTCATTGGTCATTAAGAATGGCCGGGTATTTGCTCGCGAGTGCTATACTGATGATCTCTGTTCGTGGCATAATTCCAGCATATCTCGTTAAGGAACGCGGCTGGCGCGGGTGGTCCGTAACGACAATCCGCGATGCGCCGCGTTCGCTATTAGCCGAGATGCACGGATAATTTATATCCGACGAGCAATGAAGCAACGACGATGGGTGGCCGGCGCGGCGCGGAAACAGTCTGCGGTACGGGGCTAATGAGGTTTCCGGCGTTACTGCCGCACCGGGTGCGCCGCACGGACCGCTTGATATCAGTATCAATGCCTTTGGGTCCTTGTTTCAGAATCCGCGGGAGATGTGAAGAATGATGGGGCACGCACCGGCATCTGCCCTGCCAGAAGCTTCCCAGACCGCCAGGACTTCCGCGACGACGGCGGCAGCCGCGGCGGCCGCGGCGACGTCGAGATCGACGACGCTCTTCCTATTCCTGCTTGCCCTTTTCATCGTTGGGCCCGGTAAGTAAAACGTTTCAAGTTGTTTGATTGTAACTGTTCAGGTTTTCTCGTTTTCCGCCGCTACTGCAAACAATGGGTATTTGACGGTCAGTTTATCCAACCCTTGGAGAAAAAAAAAACGTATTGTTTACTAAAACAGCTAACAAAGTTTAATTATTAGCGTAGTTAGTTAAGAAGAAAACCAGTACGGTGAGCGGTCCTTGCGGAAGGGGCTCAGGTACGTAGATAGATTATGTAGGTATACAAAGTTGGTAAGGACCCAGATAATGACAGGATGGGGATTGCGGCCAACAAGTCAAGTTTGCGACAGCCGAATAACTAGTGTCAGTACAGAGAACTGGCATTCGCTTCTAAGATAAGACAACTGCGAACTTGGAGGTGTTAGCTTATCACGCAACACTCCCTTGCGAAATTGCCTCGTATAATAGGCAAAGACTTTGTGTATAGGTGCCTATGCAACTTGTCATTCACCTTCGGCAAGTTTGGTAACACTTGTTACTGGGTTGCTTATAGCCCGCTTACAGTTTGCCGTGCATGTTTTCAATTTATATTGCAGCTGGAGCGTAAAAGTGGCACTCGAAGGCCCAGCGTGGGGCGCCCGAACCTATCGGCCCCACCATGGCACCAAAGACAAATGTGATGTCGCGACCCGCAACATAAATATCGGAGTGAACCCGTGTGCTCGGAAGTGAAGTTATTATGGGGCTAACCTCCGGCACCGACCTCGCCTACTCTTGCTACAAATTGCGAGCTATTAATCTCCTTACGTTCCCATGCATGACTACTAATTATGACTGTATGTGTTTAGAGCACGTGTATCATTAATTAAAAGCGTTTAGTACCTACTTCTCGTGCGATGTGTGACCGCGATGCTCCAAAATACTCCGCACCCATCCGTCGTCGAGCTAATTAAATACGAGATGCGACGTGATCCGACGCCTCGGCATCGATCTTCCTGTTGTGGTTTATTAGCGAAGTGCTGCACCGCCACCTCCGTCTTATTTGCATGCGCACTCATCTCCAAAACCCTTTTACCTCTCTCCATTATTTAAAGTGTCTTCATTAAAACTTGTGCCGGGTCCGGGTCGTACCGTGTACATCCTACTAGGAACGGGCGTCATGCGTGCCAACTAATCTGCCTTACCGAAGGCGGTCTTTACAGACGTCCGCCACGTGACGCTAATTAACAGCAGCCGCTGGCCATTTCGGCCACTTTACGCTGACGCCCGCGAACCCGCCACTTTGTTACAACTCATAAATAATATATCGAAACCGCTTTGTAAACGGCCCGTATTGTTAAATCTGACCTCTCAATGTTTATCGGTTTGCTACCTAGGTGCCTGATCATTGCAGAACTTTCGAGTTTCCTTCCCAATTATCCCTCCAAATCAAAATAAATTATTAACTCCGCTGATTAGGTTTGGAGTTGGTGTATGACAAAGCTACCGCCTTGCCTAACTATCGCATTTGCAATCGTTTGCGAAATGCATGTCATAAAACTTACTACAGGGTTGGTTTCACCCCATACGCCCCTGATTTTATATTAGATTTTTGAATAACTCCCACACAATCAACTTTAACTTTTTCTACAGGAATAGTAACTGACAATTGAAAAGGCGTTCTCTCTGAAAAGGATGTCATTACATTTAAGGCTACCAATATATTCACACATACTCTATGTTCACTTTTTAATTTAAAAATTCGAAAAGCGATTTGTTTCTACTTGCTCGTTTAAAACTTATGTTTTGCTTATTTAGATGTATTTTATGATAGTATATTATCAGACATTTCAATTCTTCCACTGGCGGTTTCACTGCAATACCCATGCCTAAAAATTTCTCATATACATAATAATTATAATTTTGGATACAAATAAGCAGAGCAACAACATGTAAATCATCAGTGGTTCTTATCAGGACACTCACTCCTTCACCGCTGCGGAAATAAACGCTCATGAAAATCTGGAAGCAAGTGTAGTGATAAGCACAGGAAAAAAATGTGTGAAATATTGTGAGCGTGTATTTCTTAGGCCATAGTGAGCTGATAATAATATTCTGTAGGTTGTCAAATTTCGAAAAATCGAATAAATTTCAATGCAGCGTTAAGTTTTGTGTGATAAATAAATAATTAATCACTGTTAGTACGACCATTTAAATGACATTTTGTATAAAAATCATATCCGTTTATTTATAGTCATGAAAGGGGTGAATTATGTAATAGATATCTGATGCGGTCTTTTTAAATGTACAAAATAGGTACTTAGATTTTTATTTGCCGTTGCCGATACTGTGCTAACTGCGTATATCAACTGCTAAGATTTCTTAGTCAACGTTGGTATAGAGAACGCTATTCTATAAATATTTCCGGAAGTGGAAATTCGAGGTACTGAAATCTGAAAATCTTGGAGATCAAGCGATTTGAATCATTCTGATTTCTTCTTCTAAAGGCTTCCTAGCGTATGCATGAACTGAAAAATCGTATTCGCGAAATAAGGGCGCCGAATGTAAATTTACTACATCGGGAAACGCTAACGGTGACAGTGACTTTTTAATTATGATCTAATAAACTTCCAACAATATTCTACTGAACTGATTCAAGAATTGAAAAATTACGGAGTTTCATTCAGAAAGCAAACTCTGCTGTGACAATGAGAATATCTGTATGTATCAACTTCTGCTTATGTTATTTATAGTATCAAATTTAATCTTGAATTAGATATGGAAAACTTTCTGAGTCATAACAGTCTGATTAATTCTGATACCCTAGCTGAGCAGCAATATAAAATTGGCAAAAGTTAAAAAGATGGGATAGTACAAGAAACGATTAGAGTTTGTGTAAATGTAATACATTGCTAGTTTGAAAATCCTCGTTGGAAAGACGTTTGCGCTAGGAATATGTGAAAAACTAAGTGTGATCGAGTACCTAATAAAAGTGTACACAAAAACGTGTAGTGAAAGAGCGTTTGGGTTCCTTAGACGAATATCTAAAGAAAGAATAATGATCAAATTTGTAGCGGTAAAGGAATCATACAAACAAAAAATTATGAACTTATCAGGCGCAAGAGGAAAAACATATTAAAAGAGAAATATTGAGTTTTGGACAAAAGTAATGTGCGGATGCTGAAAAGAGGTTATAAGTGCTGAAAACACGCGAAGCAGCAGGGACAGATGAAACTTCAGTAGCTGTCAACGTCGCACAAACAATACTGTAAGATTTAGGATTTGTTTAAAGATCTAAAAACTGGGAACAGACGGTAGTTCTATTCCACTACGCAATGGACAAGAACAGTGATTTTACATATTATCTTTCACACACTAAAAATATTGCATAAAAGGTGCTGACCTACAGAAAGCTTGAGCCACCCGAACGGAAATATATTACCGAAATTTAAGGTTTCTTCTAAACTTATTCTGTAAATACCACATCAAAATGTATGTCTGACTTAGCTGCCTTATAACTAGCAGCGAATTTATTCGTAAAGTGGAAGACAAATGGAAACTTATTGATAATTAAAGTTCATCTGAACTACTTAACATTTTATAGTGTTCGAAAGTCCGATATCAATGCCAAAATAAAGCAGAATTGAGATGTTCAATAGCAAGTTTTTCAAATACTTTTAACTATTCACTGTATATTATAAACAGGCCACTTAAAAAATTAGCAAACAGTTCGTTTCTGCTTTCCCATACTGTAAATTAGCTCACATATTTACGAAAATAAATGACTTTAATGAATATTCACTCCAGTGTTCCACCAAATCACAGTAGTCGCCATCCACGAGCACTTAACGTTTTCCAAATTATTAGTAAGGAATGATATACTCATGAAGCTGATATTTCCATAATTTGGGCGGCAAAAATTACATTTTTGCGGTTATAATACCTGCTGGGGTATTTTAACATCATTTCTAAAATTGAAACGAATTTTTAATTTTGTGGGTTGAAAAGTGTATGTAGTGGTTGAAGTAGTCGCTAGAGTATGATTAGCATTATTTACGTAAATAAGCTGCAACATATAAAGTTTAACAAGTTTTTATAATAATTGGGGTACGAAAAGTGTATTTTAGGGGTTGAAATAGCCATACCGGTAGTATTATCATCATTTCCGTAAAATGGATCTGACAAATGAAATTTACACAGTTTTACATTTTAGGGGTTGAAAAGTATCTTTTTATGGATGCGATATCACAGGGTTAGTGTAATGTGATATGACTTTTGGAAATTTAAGGTTAAATATACGTATTCATTTTTTACAAAACGTACCTGTGTAGACAATATAAAATGTGATATAAATTGCATCAACTCCTTCAAAATTTCACAAACAGTGTGTGTGAATGAATCAAATCAAAAACAATATTTTTGACCCTATCTGCAATTTAGCCAAAATCGTTTCTTTTAACTTAAGCGCAATGTGATCATATTTAGAGTAAGTTCGTATGTCTTCTGGTATAACCGGAAGTAATACCAATTTCTAAATTTTAAATGGCTAGCTATACTTCATAACTATATATATATATATATATATATATATATATATATATATATTGCTATGTACGGCGATTCAGTTGCATCACGTTGAAAGTGTCAAAAAGTTGCTATGTCATTATATGCCACATACTAATTACCATTTGCAAATTTCGATCATAACTGTCTTATGTAGTTAAAAATCATAACACAATATTAACGTCAACTAACTCAAAACATGAAACTATCATCACAGGGTACATGAGAAATGTCTCCTCTCGTGGTTTCTACTCGAATATATAAAACTCTAACAGCACCAACCTTTTTACTGAAGATGGGCACACTAAATGGCCCTGGGAAGCTACTCCTCAAGCGCCAAGACTGCATTCATCTCATTCCAGGTTGGTTCTGCTTATTGTAGACAACAGGCTCTTCCTAACACCTCATGCTCAACCATTTCCATAGCGTCGATTAAAACTCACATTTGATCTGATTATGTTCTATTCTCTTTTTAAATTATTACATTTCTCTTATCATACTTCACATTAATAATTCCAAAAAGAAAAACCAAAAAACCCAAAACATAAACAAAAACAAAAGTTCTTCTCAATTTTCCTTGACTACCAATAGAATTCAAAATTATGGCAGATGGGAAAATTGTCATACTGTCAAATCCCATTTTCTTAAAAATATTATTAATTTACACAACAGAACTTTTAGATGGTACTTTTGCTCAATTAACATTTAAGTCCCTTCCCTCCCTCTCCCCCTCAAATAGTCAATACCTAGCATCATGATTCCTTTTCTCACTCACCGAAGGCGACATTTTTGGAGCCCTCTTCGCAAAATATATATATTTTTTAATTTCAGAAATTTTGTAATTGTACCATTTATGTAGTTGCTGTATTCTTGCACATTTTATTCACACTATGGTACCAATGCATACTGTATATATTAATGGTTTATGAATAACCGAAAATTAAGCTTGAAGTTTTCAAAAATTCGTAAACATTCTCAGACACAGGTTTCCTTAACAAGAAAAACAAATTTAATAGGTTCCAAACGCGGCTACTACTTCACAAAGTGTATCAGATTTTTAGATCTGTATTCGTAAACTATTTCTCTGAATATTTGATAAACGTTGAAAGGCCTTTTATGTTTCTAATTTCTACTGGCCATTAAATAACTTAAAGTTTAGGTCAATAGAAATAACACTTTTTGAGTAAACGGACGATAAAATCTGAATTTTTTTTTAAATCGTAGGGGCCTTGGTTTTGAAGCTACAACTATCAGCAAAAAGTATTCGATTGGAATTTGGTATTGATGAAATTCTCTATACTGCACTTCATTTTTACACTTCATGTTTTAGATTATTCACCAACAAATCAGACTTGATAAATTTTCGCTTTAGCTTAGCATACCAATTTTCATAAGGAACGGCGCAGTAGTTTTTGAAATACACATAATACAGACAATCTTTTTCATCCTAGGAGTATGGCAGTGTAAAAGCCAACACAAATGTTTGTTCATAAAGAAATGGAAAGAAATATATTCAAAATTACAATATTGTATATTATTATAATTTAATTCTTGATGACCAACTCGTACCTTTTTGGCATGGAATTTATGAATTTTTTATAGATTTCATAGATATAACTCTTGATATCTATGCTATTGCCATAAGTTTTATGTTGAGTTTATGTTTGGTGTTTGGGAAGTGCGCTGTCCGATTTATCTTATCAATTCTTTGTTTGCTATCCACTTTCGCTATATAACAGCCACCATTATTGTGATTTTCTTCTTCGAGCAGGCCTGTCCCACTAGATAGCATCCAATTCTGCTGTACTTCGATATATTTTGTAGCGTTCATCATACCATAAAAGTCGTAGGATGTTTAATTGTTGGCCGTCCACATTTTGGTGTAAACGCTCCTTAGAAAAGCTTTGTCAGCATGAGTATTGCTGTTGCAAGTTGCTTTATCACTAAATAGCGCCTTCTGTCACTGATATGTGGTCCATTGCTAATGTTCTTTGGCCCATAGTAAACGGTGTCGTTTTTGTTTCTCAGGAAGCAATAACTTTTTTTGTACTCTAAATCCTTTAAATCCAAAACTCGAAACTAACCAATTTTATATATATATATATATATATATATATATATATTCCTCTCAAGGTGGAAATGAACGGGCTTACACTAGCGACTTGGGACTATAATTAGGTTGGTTCTCTACAATTGAAGCTTTTGTTAGTCTGGCTCGAGTATCGTAAGATAGTATTATCTTGAACTGAGGTTCTAATTCGACTCCCTAAACGCGCAACACAGGCATAGGAGAGAAGATCGCTACGTCTCGTAAGAGATAAAGCACTCTAAGAAGAAGAAGAAAGGACAAAAGGATTTACGAAGAAGAAGGGGAATAAAAAGAAGAACTGTCAGGAATAACTGAATATTGCCTGCATTTTACTATGGTGATTTCGTGGCTGGAAGCACCTGTTTTACAGAGAAATTTAATTTCTTATCGCATTAGGTCTGATAATTTCGTTGACTTCTTGGGGATGCCATTTTCTAGTTTTTGACAAAATTCCAAGAGTGAGTGATGTCTTGAAGTGATTACTATGGTTAGATACTCACAATGCCATTGCAATATATAATTAAAATTATTTTTGAAAAAACTTAGCTCGTTATTTTCGTTATACAAATCATCTTAACTTAATGCTTAATATTTAGCATACTCTTTTTTTACACACGGTTTCATACATAATATCCTTACAAGTACAATCTAAAACCATATAAAATCTACTAACCGTTTACTTAAACAAACTAGTGACTTACATGCACCCGTTTTGGACGGCATAACTTGTCCAAGTTTGGTTGTAAATGAGTAACCGCGACCCGTAGTTCACGTTCGATGTTGTGTCGGTTTTTGTATTTCGATTTTGTACAAGCTACCGCAGAGAAATCAACTTCCTCTTGCGAGTTAATCCAAAACTCGACAATGGTTGTCGACCAAAATTATTTCTTCTTTTCTGTACTTGATGTAAAATCAATTAATTATTCCTCTTCTTCCAACGATAAATCTGTAGGTGTACCTTCAAAGGGTTGCTATCCACTCGTATTTGGCCAAAGAAGTAACGTTTAAAAGTTTAAGATAACGTTTTTAAATGATGTTCCATCCATATAAAAATGACACATACATTTGCATGGCTTAGTTTGTTATCACTAATACATGTTTTTAAACTAATATACATTTCTGTGCCTTCACTGTTTATCTTGTTTGACCATAGTTCCAATTATCACAAAAAGTTGTTTTGTCTTCTCTGATAGTTGTAACATGTGAGCATTATTTACTTGCAACTGGGTATTTCTTCTTCTTCTTCTTCATATTTTCCCTTTGGGTTTTAATAAGAGTCCTCTATCAATTTTTTAATCTCTCTTCTGTTCCTGGCCATGTTGTTTACTTCCGCGATTATTTTTCCTCGTTTCTGCGCTAGGTCTCTCATGTAGTCTTGTCATTGTATCCTTGGTCTGCCTTTTGTTCCTATTCCTATTATCCCCGTCTCCGATATTCTTCTGGGCATCCTAGCTTCTGTCATTCGTTTTAGGTGTCCGTACCATCCAAGCTGTTTCTTCTCTATCTCATTTACTAGCGGGAGAAGTTTTAATTCATCTCCGATGCTTTTGTTTCTCACTCTGTCCTTTCTTGTTTTTCCTGTTACTTTTGTTAAATATCTCATTTCAGCTGCCGCTATTTTAGATTTACGTTTATCTAGTATAACCATGTTTCGGCGCTATATGTTGAGGTTGGTATATATATGGTTTTGTAGATTCTTATTTTGGTGTTATTTCTTAGCTCTTTTTTCCCTATTATTGTATTATTGGTTTGATAGTAAACGTTATTCGCTTTTTGTATTCTATTCTGTATTTATCTGTCTATCGTACTATTGTTGGTGAAAGTGGTTACTAAATACTCATAGTTGTTCACTTCTTCTATTGTTTTTCCTTTTATTTGTATGTTTTAAATTTCTCCTCTATTTTCTCCTGTCTTATTAACTTGTATAATTTTACTTTTTCTACATTCACTTGCATTCGTTTTTTCTCTAAACAAGTTGTCCAAATCTTGATTTTCCTTTTCATTCCTGCTAGGGTGAGAGAGGTATCGTTTGCATATACTAGATAGAAAGTGTTAATCCACGTTAGATTTCGATGTCCTATTGTTGACGGTCTTGTTTTTGTTTTTATTTTCTTTAGTATCTGTTCTATGAAGATTATAAACAGGAGTGGGCTGCGGCTGTCCCCCTGTCTCATGCTCTTTTCCATTTTAAAAGGTTGTGATTTTTCTCCATTTAACCTTACTGCCCCTTTCACTTCTGTGTATATGCTTTTTATTATACTTTAATTTTGGGTGTTGTTTCAATGACTTCTAGTGCTTTCCATATGTTTTATTTTGGTATTGTATCAAAGGCTGCGGTTAAGTATAGAAACGTTAAGTATAGGCGCTTATTTTTCTCTATTAGTTTTTCAGTTAGTGTTTTCAGCGTATAGATGTGATTTTGCATCTGTCTTCCAGGCCGGAAAGGTGCCTGCTCTTCCTCCAATTTGTCTTCTACTTCTCCTCTTAGTCTCATTTCTACTATTTTGGTATATATCTTAAGGGTTACTGGTGATAAGCATATTGTCCGGTAGTTTTCCAATTCGTTGTTTCTCCTTCTTTGTGGATGGGTATGACGAGGTTGTACTCCCATTCATGTGGTATTTTCTCTGTGTCCCATGCTAGTTTATATAATGTCCGAGAGCCATGTAGTCATTGTTTGTCTACTTATCTTTATTAGTTCTGGCGTCACATTATCCTCTCCCGCAGCTTTCCCGTTTCTTAGTATTCTAATGGCTTCTTCTATCTTCTTTTGTTATATCGTTTTCTTCGTTTAAGTTTTCATATCCCTTCTTTCTGTTTGATGTTGATTATTTAATCCATCCACTTCCTTGAATTTGCACTCATAGAATTGTTTCCATGTTTGTAATATTTCTTTGTTATTCGAGACCACCTTACCCTTATTATTTTTTATATGTTTTGTTCGTTTCCGCTGGGCATTTAAAATATTTAATTTTTCAAAAATGTCAGTCAAGTAATCCAGTTGCATTATGAACAGTTCGTCAACAAAATTCTCGGCATCTTTGATAGTTTCTTCTTTCAAAAACGCATATATGTCCTGCCTAAGCTCGAAGACCCGTTGTATAACTTTTCCGCCTGGTTACCAACGAGATTCGCAATAAAATGCGCTGAATGGTCAGTGTCCATATCATCGCAGATTGAAGAAACTAGCCTTTCCTTTAAAGGACTTGTTTTTATATAATTTACAACAGAAGTTACAATGGATAATACCAAATAAAGTCCTGGGCTGATTTCCTTCGAAGCGAGTGATTCCCTGTGTAACATGCAATGGTGCATTTGGATTCTTTTTGTGTATAAATGCTTCCGGACCATCATATTTTCCGGCCATCACTGGTGCCCCGTCAGTACAACAAAGTTTTTCCACCCCAGGCCAGAGTTTACTATATAATTATCAGTCATTTGAAATAGATCCGCATCAAATATGTATCTCTGACAATACACGTTGCCTCGTCCAGAGGACAGCAAATAATTTGTTTGAATGTGTAAAAAGAAGCTGATCCTGCAGATCGTCTAACAGGTTATCAATACGCCTACTAATAATATTATTAAATGCTGCTATTTTCTAAATATCTATAGCATAATTATCTCCAGGCATTGTTGCGACCATATCAACGGCAGCAGAAAGAATATGATTTTCCGCAATAGTGTGCGGTTTCTTGCATTTTTTTATGTGATGTGCAATTTTATATGATGCAAGCAGAGATTTTTGATGCAACGACAAAACTGTATTAAAGTCTATTTTCTGATTACTAAAAATGTTTCAATTTCATCACGAAGATATTTATTTTCATGATCTTAATACTGTGTTTGCAAATTGCCTCTTTAGTTTATATGGTTTCATACTACAAGCATCTAAAAATGTAAACATATTACACGCTGTGGTCACTCTTCGCCTTTAACGACTGTAATTATAAAACCAATAACCAATAAGACCAATATTAATAGAATTCGCATCAGGGAGCAAGAAAATGGAAGTGTTAAAAGCCGCAAAAAAAACTAAAAGGTAGAGACATATGGATATCAGAAGACTACTGGTACCACACGAGAAGCTAGATCAAAAGGGTATAAAGTAATTCTAAGACATAACAAACTGATAATAAAAGACGAAAGCTACACTATGGAACAAATAGAAAAACAAACCGATGAAAAACAAACAACCAGGAGACAAAGCAATTATGAAAAAAATGGAAATATGAGAGAAGAAGAAAAAATTAAAAATGGCAAAACGGTGAGTCAGAGATCGCCGGCAAATGGAAATGAAGAAGAAAGAAGTATGGAGAGACCGAAGAAGAGTAGTCACTTAAGAACAAATCCAAGAAACTGATAAATAAAGGAACAGGGAATGGATCAAATGACCACGACAAACGCAAAGGAAAAAGACAACGCAACAGAGAACATGATAAAGCAAATTACGGGACAGGTACACCCAAGATTATGCACAGAAATATAGAAAAGGAAATAAAAAACAAAGAAAACAGTCGTGGAAATAAAGAAATCACAATAGGAACGTGGAATGTAAGACGCAGTATGGGGAAAGAAGAACTAGTAGAAGAAATGATACAATATAATATAGACATACTCGGAATTACGGAAACAAAAAAGAAAGGAAAAGGGTTAAAGAAAATACATAAAGGATACTGGATATATTGGTCCGGAGTAGATGAGAATCAGAGAGCAAACGAAGGAGTCGAATTATTAATCGCCCCAAATAGACTAAGAGACGTGATACAAGAAGAGTACGTAAACGAAAGATTATTAACCGTAAAAATAAAACTAGTAGACGAAGAAATATAGACAATAATTATAGCATATGGGGAAAATGAGGACGCAAGAAAAGATGAGAAGGATAAATTCTTCGGGGAGTTACAAAAGCAAATAGATAGTGGGGAAAATAATCTAATAATAATGGGAGATTTAAACGGACGAGGTGGAAAGAAGAATAGAGGAAAATAAGAATATATGGGTAAGGAAGGAGAAGAGACATTAAATAACAATGGCGAAAGAATAATAGAAGTATGTATTGAAAATAATTTAATCATAACAAACACAAAATTCAAACATAAGAACATACATAACTATACAAGAATATCAGAGTGCAGAAAAGAGTAATCAATCATCAACTACTTTCTGGTGAGCAAAAACAAATGGCAAAGAGTAAAGGATATAAAAGTCAAAAGAGAAGCAGAGATAGGAAGTGACCACTACCTAGTGATAATGAAACTGAAGAGGTTAAACCATGAAAAAATTGACAAAAGAAGAAGAAAAATATATAAAAATATAAAATGTTTCAAATTAAGAGAGGAAAAGTACCAAAAGAAATATCAAAAGCTACTAGATGAACAATTAAAAGATAAAGGAAAAAACGCAAACATAGAAAAAAAATGGGAATCCCTCAAGAACAACATATTGAAAGCATCGGAAGAGAGTTCCGCAAATCGAAAATAACAAACAACAACATGAGAAAAACTGAATGGTGGACAGATGAAATACGGAAAGAAATAAAGACCAAAAAAAGAACTGTGGAAAAAATATTTAATTACAAAAAGAGATGAATATTATGAAATATACAAAGAAAAAAGAAAAGAAGTTAAAATAACAATCCAAGAGGCTAAAAAGAAAGCATGGGAGAAATTTAGACATAAAATGACAGAAAACCATAGAGAACCAAAAATTATTTTATGGTACACTAAAACAACTAAGGAAAAGAAAGAAATATAATATGCTAAATATAAAAGATAAGGCTGGAAATATAATAACTAAAGAAGATGAAATAATGCATCGATGGAGAGAATATTTTGAAGAGTTAACATACGCGGATGCTCAAAATCAAGAGGAGGAGGAAGAGGCAGAAAACGATGAACAATAAATTGAAATTATAAGAGAAGAAGAAATAGAAGAGGCACTAAGAAAGTTAAAACTAGGCAAAGCACCCGGTCAAGACAAAATCACGCCGGAAATGATAAAATACATGGGAAGAGAAGGAATAAACAAACGCAAAAGTACCGAAGGATTGGAAAGCTGACATTATCCTACCTATATATAAGAAAGGTGACAAAAGAATCTGTAACAACTACAGAGGAATAACACTTTCCAGTATTCCAGGGAGGTATTTGCAAGAATAATAGAAAAAAGAATAAGAATCAAAGTAGAGCCAACGTTGGAAGACACGCAATGTGGATTCAGGAAAAACAGAAGTGCACAAGATCTCATATTCATAATTAGACAAAGTGAAAAATTAATAAATAAGAACAGAGATATACATATATGCTTTATAGATCTGGAAAAAGCGTTCGACAGAATACGAAGGGAAGAAATTTGGGAAGCACTACAGATAAGAGGAGTGAATAAAAATATCACAGAAGAAGAAATACTAACATATTAAGAACAAATATCGAAGAATCCAAGGTATTTGAAACAAGACAAGGAGCCAAGCAGGGGTGTGTATTAAGCCCACTTCTATTCTCAACGGTATTAGATGGGGCTATAAAGAAAGCCAAGAAAATGATGAAGAAACTAACATTGGGATACTGGCAAATGAGACAAATACAGTTGACAGAACTGATGTTCGCAGATGACATGGCCTTGATAGCAGATATGAAGGAGAACTTACCATACAACCTTAAAGTAATAGAAGAAGAATTAAAGAAAATAAATATGAAAATTAATATTGGAAAAACAAAAACAATGATAATCTCAAATACAAAGAAAAACCATGAAATAAATCTGTACGGAAATCAAATTGAACAAGTGGAACATTTTAAATATTTAGGCGCAATAATAGAAGAAAATGGGAAATTGGATAAGGAACTAAACGATAAAATGGGAAAAGTGGGAAGTATATTCAACACAATGAAGACAACTTTTCTAGGAAAAAAAGAAGTGCCGAAAACTATAAAAACCGAAGTCGTAAAAAAAGTGGTCAGGCCAACAATCACATATAGCAGTGAGACATGGACTCTGATAGAAAGACAGAAAACTCGAATTAACGCAATGGAAATGAGATTTATGAGAAAAATTAAAAATAAAATAAGGAAGGACAAAATAAGAAATGAAACATTCAGACAAAACCTGCAAATAGAATCTATCAACGATAAAATCATAGAAGGGCAACTCAGATGGTTTGGACATGTGTGTAGAATGCCGGATGACAGACTTATAAAAACAGTGTTCGAAACGCGACTGCAGGGAAAAAATAAAAAAGGAAGACCAAGAACAAGATGGATCGATAAAGTGAGAGAAGAAGCAGAGAAAAAAGGAATAACATGGGATGTAATGCGTAATCAAACGCAAGATACAAAACAGTGGAGACAATAATACAAGACTTAATTCCACCAGCCTTGCACCTAAAGGTAGAAAGGCCTAGGACTAAGTAAGTTGTAAAACCAAAATTTAAATACTTGTCACAATATTTCCTAGTTTTTTCTTTGGGAGTGTTAGTAGTTTTTGTATCTACAGACGCAGATGTACTTGCACGCTCAAAATTACGTTTAGACCTGATTAAATATTTTTCCATAATTAAAAAATATTTGTAGAAACTTTAAATCACTCAAGTGAAACAGAACGCAAACGAAATATTACACGTTTACGAGCTGCTACGCTTACTATTAAACTAACCTAATTGAACATGCATTATGGTTTTATACGTTTCGTCCTCACTGTCACAATCTCAGAACCACTCTACAGCACGCGGGAAAGTTCGCAATTTTGTCTTGCTAGAAAAGGGGAGCGTGTATCACAACGTATTGAAAAAGTAGGCCCCGAAATATAAAAGTTTGGAAAGCGCTGAGTTAGAAGGTATAATTCCTTATCAGGTAAAAACTTACTGATTTAGTAAGCATGTTTCTTTAGTACGACGAAGGAATTTTAACATGTTTAATTAAAATGTTTTAGAAACCTTTTACAAATATTCACAAGATTCGTACTAGATACAAAATCAACTGAAATTTGGATGACTTTAAAAAAACATAAAGAAGAGAGTTTCCTTTGTTTGTATAAATCGCGAGAAGTTCAATAGGACACGATTTTAAACTAATTTTTTCATTCCAAACAGCTGATCCAGTATTAATGCATTCTCTTTGCTCTTAAAAATGAGAGTGCACTGAAAGTAAAGTTCTTTAACTACTAATGGATAGAATAAAGAAAAACGCTGTGCATAAACGTTACCTATTCCGAATACTGCTTAGCAAGGACAAAAGTGGTTCTTCAAAGTATTTACTTCGTTGATGTATATTCTTATTTTAGAGGATTTTTGCTGTCTGACCTTAAATAAATAATCTTTTGCACGCAAAAAATAAAATTGGATTAAGGGTAGTCATCTAAAGAAATATAGGAAAATTTTTAATTAAGAGCGCTGAGAATCGTTATTGAATTAATTAAAGTACGAATACACGGACGTTCAAAAACATTGTTCTTTTGATTTTCACTTTGATTTGAAGGTTTTTTTCAATTTTCCTAACATTACACTTAATAAATGTTGTTGGGTATTATACCAGATTAATTTGAATTGGATAATCTAAAATCTGCAAACTGATTGAATAATAATGCTAATAATTTTGCACAAAATTTACCCTTACTATTTAAAACATTTCTGTCTTGGTAGTTACATATTCAAAATTAAGTGTTGAAGGCACATGGTTCGCGGTTTGGTGTTAGGGGTTAGGAGCTGTGGGTTGGGGATTAGATGTTGAAGGATGGGGTTTGGGTGTTTGGGGATTAGTGCGTTAATTTTAATTTTAAGGAAGAACAAGCGTAGCAACCACGCACGTAGTTGCACTTTGAGTTGCAGTAAATGTAATCATGAAAATAATATAACTTTACTGTTTGAAATATCTCAACGCAAAAATCTGTGTCGTATTGCTGAGAGCATTCGTTTATTAAACGAGGGTATCTTTCGTAAGTATTATAGTACTCGAGCGAACATTAAAATGGCTTTCATTTACGCTTCATTAAAACTGTTTATAGTGGAGGTGTTTCGAGGGTTTTTCTTCTTTTTCCACGTAATAACTAAGTTATATTTGGTTGGGAACGATAAACAGTTTTCGGATTTATAATATTGTTTTGAAAAAAAAAAGAGATTCCGCGGGCATAATGAAATTAGTGACAAGCGATTACAAACTCCCATCATTAGCGGTTACCTACTAAAAAGTGCCGTATCGGTAGCACGAAGCCGGAGGAGTAGGTAATGGGTATATTTTACGTCGAGTACAATAATTAGTGAACTGGTAATGCAACCGTAGATCAGGCAAGCAGTGGTTGATAAACCGAGTTAAAAGTGAGCGCCGCCCGACGGATGATTAATGCGCCCTTGTGATTGCCAAAGTTAAGGGTCACGTCTTGTCTGCGCTGCTAGGCCCGAGCTGATGACCGTTTTTGGGCGTGGAAATACTCAACAAGTTGAACACACACATACATGAATAATGCACCTCCGATCGAGTTGCACGTCTTTAATCCGCTGCATTAGACCGAGGTTGGTTGGCCCGTTATTTGCCAATTCAATGAGTGGCTGTCATTCCATCGCCTTAATGGTATTGACATAACGGACCAACTCCACCCCATTAGAAACTACGGCAAACATAACTACTGAAATAGATAGTGTAATTCTTGGTGCACTTACTGTTTCCGTCTCGGCATGGGTCTAACATCTGTACACCTACCTACATCCATTCGAGTAAAGAGCCGAAAACAAAAGGATAATCAAGAACTTGTGTACATTATGTAAGAACTACTTAGTTTCTTACGAAACGAAGATTTTTTGGGCTTTTTGTTTCACGAGCGAGATTGTGTTAGTAAGCAGAGAGGAAAGAAAAGGAAAAGTCTAAACGAATTCGGAGAATGAATTTAAGCATTCATTAACCGGGCCCATATATCATGCGTCGGAGGGTAGATATGTGTTTAACGTTTTAGTTAGTTAGTAAAAGGGCCGTTGGTCACCGGGCCTCGTCACCGCTATGGAAACGCCGTTAAACCCAAACGAATGAAGACTGAGAAATGTGATAATGCATATCATCGTGGTTTTACATTTCGCGTGGCTTTATTATTTTATGCGGCACTTTGGTGGCGTATATAAGGCCATATTTTAACCGGCTGGAGCCACCTTGATGTTGCGAGTGGAGTATGATCCTGGCCCGGAGCGACGGGATCCGCTCGCTGGTAGATATTGTCGCTTTAAGTTTTCAGCAGAAAAATGTTTTCGAACCAAGCAAACCCTCAATATACTTTCTTATGCGCCCCGGGCTATTTAGGGCACTCTTTCGTATCTTTCTGAAAAAAAGACAACTCTTTAGTTTAATGTAGTAGATGTGGGTGCCGCTGTTCGGTATATGGTCGTTTATTTTTTCTATTTTTTCCATCTTCGCGAACTGGTTGGTTCGGTTACATCCTCGCCGAAGCAAATATTTATAAAATATAATAAGAGCCCGTAATGTCGAGCGGCGAAACTTGTCGATAGCTTTATAGTAGGCGGAAGCTTTGACCGGGCGACAATCAGCGTTAACGCTGACTCAGGGTGGTGGTGGATGTAGTCCTGCTTCTGCATAATCATCAGGATGATGTCTGTATGAACGCATTGATCTAAGCCATTCTCAATTAAGGGAGCGCTCTCGGCTCTCGCCCCCGATTACAGGCGGCGGTGGTGTAACCGGCGGTAGTAGTCATATTTGTTATTCGCATTCGTTCGTGCCGAGATTCCGCCGCGATATCCCGTTCAAGATGTTGTAGGTGAGGAGGCAGCCGGGATAACTTTAGCTGGGCCAGCTGCCTCTTAGTTTTATGGATGACAAAGAGCACTTTGGCGCGTTATGGCCCGACCGGCTGTGCCGCGCCTTGCTCTTACCTTGCATATCCGCCCTCACAAAGGGAAAATCATACCTGTGTGGATTGTGTTTGGATGAAACAACAGTCTTTCTGCACGAAACAAATGTGATCCATAGAGGATTTCGCATCCGAGCGAGTGCATTTCTCAGGTGGGATTCTCGGGACGCGTATGACTATAGAAACGGCAATTAGGGAGGTGATAGGAACGAAATCGTACCGGATATAATAATGCAAATATTAAGCAGAACAGAGCGCTAATACTGAACATTATGAGCAGTAGCAACAGCAACAACAGCAGTATCGCGTCGGTGGGTTATGTCGTTTGGTCTGGTGAGCAAACGACACGGCGGCACGGCGATCCCGAATGGGAATGCGGAGAAATGTGGGCTCGCAATCCGCTAATACTATCCTGTAGCCAGTTACCCTGCTTATTAACATCCCACCCAAGAGACGGATGCGGCCGCTGGTCTAATGTCGCCATACAAACTAACGCTATTATCTCGGCACTACATTCTGCATCTTTTGCCGTATCCACCCCTATCTAATGGACTTCAGCTACCGAAAAAACTGCAAATAAGCGAGCTACATCATTTTCAGACTTAGGAGCGCGTAAGAAAATCACTAAATCACTTTATTTCGGCTTCGTTTGTTAAATGTACACTAAGTATAAAAAACCTGTTTGTTTATGTCAGAAACGAAAATAACGTTCCTATTTAGACATACTGCGAAATGCAAGAACACGATTACGGTAATACTACGCGAAACTTTCATATACACGTGTCTATATACTTGCATTTAAGGGAAATTTGAATGTTTGTACTTTCCAAAATTAATCTCCGAATTATCCCGTTCAATATACATTAAATAAAACATTTCCAGGGATATCGCATTGTGGCGCCTCAAATTTAGGGTATCTTTCTTTTTCTGAGAAATATGGGATGAAACCAGATTTATCTTGACGACACGTCAGAACAATGTCAAGAACGTCTATATAATATACCGGGAGAAGTGAAACAACGCCTTGTGCTTCAAAAATCTGCTGTCCCGTTAACATGATAAAGACCTCGAATTTTATTGTTAAATGGAAACACCTAAACAGATTTCATAAAACTCCTACTTTAATATTTAATTCGCAACAGGATCTGTTTAAACGACACGCCGAAATTTACGTTTACGCGATTTCTTACTTATTTATTTAAGTTTCTAATGCAGCCTTCAGCTTATTTCCCGAGCATTTGTAAACACGTGATCCGTGAAAATAATTATTAATTAAAATATCGTTAATAACTTTTAATAAGCAACGCGTTTAATTCATTACAATTTAATGTTTCAGTGCTTTGAATCGTTAGTTAAAAATGTAATGCAATAACTTTTCTGCGGCGGCGAACGAAACGGAGCAATTGACATTGAACTTGCAGTCCAAAATGTTTAGAAGAGCCAAAGACTTACATTTTCCTCTCAGTTCTTAATGTCTTTCGCATTTCAACTCATGCCCAGCTCTAAATAGCTAAAATAGAAAATGTAGTCTCTCATCATTTTTTTAATTTAAATTTCGATTTGGACGTAGAAATTCATTCGAAAAATCAAGCGGAATACTCTATAGAAAATTATACGCATATAGGCAAGATCGGGGTAAAACGACAAACGGGGTAAGAAGACGAATGCAGAAAATTCCGTTACTGAAAAATTTACCAAATAATTTGTTGATAGTGTTATCACCTGCTACCAGTACAATTTTGCATGTTTCTATCCTGGTTTGGTTTTAATTTCAAAAATTAGTTTACATATGCATTAGGGGTAAGATGACGATTCGTCAAGTAAGCTAAAATGCTATAAATATAATTTGTAAAGTACTACCAGTATTACGTATTAACGTTTCAGGAACCGTAGGGAGTAGGAAGAACTTTCACTCATAGCGGCTGTTAATGAAGTACAAGAAGGTATCCTGTCTTGTAATTTACGACTTCTGTTTGGAGACACATATTGTAAACCTACAACTGTTAAAAGTGCTATAAACGGGTTTAATGCAGCTTCTATAACTATTCCAACCATAACTGAAGTGAGAAAACAGAAAATGGGAAACACAACTTCAGCATCTATTGGAATCACTTCCCAAATGGACAAACTACAGTCATCATATAATGATGATGATGATGGTGACGAAGAAGATGAGCTACCATTATCTATCCTTGGTAAGTAACTTAAATTGCCTACTACTCCAGAATCTATTAGACTATTATGAAAAACAGTAGAACCCAGAAAACGTAATTTATTTCCAAAAAAAGCATATAGCTGTTCAATCTCTAATCTTTGGGAAATACGACAAATAGTAACATCAGAACGCTCATCTATCGCTCGCAAAAAGATGGAAGTATCTATCATTAGTAGCACTCTTGTCAAAACCAAATCAGATTGAAGAGGAAGCAAACCAGAAGAAATTGTCAAGAGAAGGAAGGTCTAAAAGTAAAAGGGAACATCAAAGGAAAAAAGCATGAGAAACATCAACCGAGTTCAAATGGAGAAAAACTACAAATACCATCTAGTAACGGACATCAAGCGGATCCTAGTTGCATTGGACAGACCACTGCATCAAATAGTGACATTTAGTATGCATGTGGAAGCTGTGAAGAATTACATAGAGATTCTCCCACAGAAAATTGGATACACTGTTCCTCCTGTTTAACGTGGTAGGACGGTTGCACTGGGTATGAAGAATTGGACAACTTCCATTGCGATTTGTGTATGCAGTCATCTTACCCATTAAATTTGTCATTTTGTTTCGGGTATAGGTGAGATTACTATAATTAACTTTCTTGATTTTATAACGTTTATAGAAAACTAGTTTTGTTTTTGTTAGTATTGATAATCTTAATGTTGAGTATATTTGTCACTTAGTTTGTATTTCTATCTACGAAGGTTTTCAATAAACGTTTAATACTTTTAATATGCCTTTTCCCTTAACATCGTCAACTTACTCCGATCTCCCCTACATACACACTATAGACTCTTGCCGTCAACACATGAATTAGCACCATATAGTTCTTGATATATAGAGCTCTAACAGTTCCTTTTGTTGACATCAGTTAGACCGAAAAGATTTTGATTATTAAACAAATTAAACGAAATAGGTGCCACACTTAATTGATGGATATTTTAATTTGAAAGACAGATTATGAATTAGCAATAATTTACCCAAAAGATTAGTCTGACTAAATTTAATATAATATTATAAATCCATATTTTGGTGATATAGTGAAAATGGATGAAAACAACAACATTAAAATTAATTTGTAAAACTACAGAAATATTTGCAATTCTTTATTCTCTACAAAAGACATCAGTAATTATTTGCTAAAATCATGTATTTGTTCACTGGGTAATTCTGTAGGTATAGATCCGACGAATAGAAATTTCACAAACATGTACAGAAAACATACATGTATATATCTACGCTTATATAATCTACCTACGCCAAATACTTGTTAGAACACAACCACGCTTTGACATCAAATAACATTATAACGTCTTCTGCGATAATAAACGTAAATTAGATACACCTGAAACTGTACAACTATTCAAAAAATGCATATTTAATGAATGGGGAAATTGAGCTACTAAATTCGCCGATATTGGAAATTTTGGAAGAGGTCAGGGCCAAGTATGAAACCAACATTCAGTGTGCTGGTTCCTTAACTACCAAATATTTACTTGTATTTGTATTGCTTTTGAAGATGACGGATTTAAATACGTATAAAGCAGCATACCTCTAATATAACCTGTTAAGGTTATTAATATTTATAATTAAATTTAGATTCTCGAATAAAAAATATATGCGACAGGTGTTTGCATTTTTAAAATAATTGCTTTTTCCAGCTTGAATAAGCTAAAAATTAAGCCATTTTGGATGGACAATTATTCTATTATGGTCGTGCATCACGTAATTTTTTCAGTTTGGTGCACAATCAAAGTGAAATGTAACCTCAAACCCTTTATCCTCTATACATTGCACAAGGTTTTTTTCATGGAGTTTATTATTTCTGTTCCAACAGCTTTCCTGAGTTTGTCTGACATATTGTTCAATAATTAAGAAATAGAGAATGAGAATATAATGCAGAGTTGAAAACTAAACAGTATTTGTTTGTGCACCAAGCTAAGATGTGACACGAGCTTGATTGGTAGTACTGTCTCTTAAATACGAGGGTTCGCGATTAGAAAACAGAAACAAATATTTATAATCGAAAATGGCTTTATCATTTTTCAAAATATTCTCCATGAAGATCAATACACTTTTGCATGCGTGTAAACCAATTTTCGAAGGACTATTTCCACTCCGATTGAGGTATCTCCAAAACATGCATTTTGAACGCAACAACCGCTTCTTCAGGTGTCGAAAAACGTTGACCTCGCAAATTATTTTGATGTTCGGGAATAAAAAGAAGTCATTGGGTGCCAAATCTGGAATATACGGCGGATGACTCATCAAATCGACGTTTTGAGTGCTCAAAAAGTTACTTGTTCGAGCCGATGTGTGAGAGCTCGCATTGTCGTGGTGGAGAATGACCCATCTTCGGCGGTTGGTTTTCCTTATTTCTCGGAAGACTTATGGCAAACAAATGGTTGAGTACCATTCATAATTGACCGTTCTGCGTTGCACCAATGGTACGGTTGAGACATGTCAGCTTTTCGAAAAAACAGGCGACCATTTGCTTCGAAGTGCTTCGAGCACGAACTACTTTTGTTGGGGTTGGCTCGCCTTGGAAGACCCATACAGTCGACTGCTGATTACTTTCGGGCTCATATGCGTAGATCCACGATTCGTCACCTGTCACAATGTCATACACAAGTTTTGAAGCACCGCGATCGAATTTTTTGAGCATTTCTTGCGACCAATTGACACGAGCTTGTTTTTGAGCGATTGTCAAATTATGTGGGATCTAACGCGAACAAATCTTTTTTACGGCCAAATGTTCATGTAATATCAAATGTACGCTGGTCCCATTAATGTCAAAGGATACCTCAATCTCACGATAGGTCACATGACGATCTTGCAGTATCAATTCACGCACCGCGTCAATGTTTTCGGAACAACAACCGATTTTGGACGACGTCGTTGCGCGAACTACAGCCATGATTGAATTTGGTAAACCATCGATAAACACTGGTCCTTGATGGTGCTTCATCGCCAAAAATTGAATTAAGTTCTTCGATGCACTGCTGTTGAGTTAATCCACGTCGAAAGTTGTAAAAAATTATCGCACGAAAATGTTCACGATTTAATTCTATTTTTTGACCGATATGAATTTTCAAAGTTACTGTAAACAACACAAATAGCGCTCATACGTCAAAACGTTCTGAGTACGTATACCGTCAAAAATGTCGAACTACGACAGAGACGTCTGCTACCAGATGGCAGACTAGGGTTGCCCAATCCCGAAATATAAAAGGCAACCCTCGTACAACCTAAAATTGCTTACTGATTTACACTGTGATCTCTGCGTTTAATGATATTTTTTGGAATTGCGTTTCCATAGTCAGTCTCTCTCTCGCAATTTGGGTCAATAATACCGAAATATTATTATTTAATATTTGCTCAGTACAAGTCGGTAAATACCACTGGAAATGAGTAATTTTAACCCAGAAATTTCCCTCACAATAACTTACAATATTTAATTTTGTATTTTATTGTTTGAATGCTGATAGGAAAACGATACACAAAGACAAGCAGTAAGAGCCACATATCAAGGGACTATGACGTTTCACGTTTCATGCATTGAAATTGTTTTAAAATTATAAATAATAAATATATATATAACGGATTTTTTTCTACGGCTGTGGCCGCCTCCCCGTCCCCAGTTTCCATCTTTTTCAATCATAACACGTTCTAGGCTTCGTTTACATCATCTGTTACGGGCCAATCGAGCCCTTTCGACGACCCGTAAACAGGTGGATGGAAAAGGGCCTACAGCTTAGCTCAGAGGAGTAGGGGGAGTTCGGGAAAATCGCTTATGGGAGAACATCTTTAGTTGTGTACAGGGCGAGGAAAAATAAGTGGGCGCCACCTTCCAAATCCAGCTGATTGTAGGTTCTCGTGGAAGGCCGAGAAGCCAACAGCTTACGGGAACGGAACTTACCGTGATTGTGCCTCCTCCTATATATTTAAAGCTTGCAAAATTCTTACACCAACAAGTACAAAAGACACAATAAAAGACAGTAAACTTTAAAACACATATAATGAAACGGTTAAAATATGACCATACAATGAAATCACAAGTTATAACGCAAAAAGTTTGAATTACATGATTTTAATTCTTGAACGTTCAGAAAAACTCGCCGCCGTTGACGCACAATATTTATATTATAATGAATCTGTGTGGCCAATGGCGTAGAGTTTACAGGAAAAATACAGTATTAATGTCTTTTACAAACAACAATAAATAAATGGCGATTGAAGATCGCTTTTAGGTTGCATGAAAAAAGGTCAATATCGCGAAATTTAGCAAGTTTGCGCGAGAAAAAAAAAAAGTTTATTTTACACTGCACAACAAAAAAAACTGGTTCTTTACCTTGAAGTTCGGAGAAGGCAAGCACAACTCTGGCGATTTCCGGTTGCAGGACCAAGAAAAGAAAGGAAGACAACGTCATTCAGTGCTTCATATTAATCCGGCAGTAGCCGATGGTCTGTTAAATACCCCTTGGTACAACAGCGAGACGGAACACATATAACGGATACCCCTCGACAGAAAAAACCCCAAAAGCCCCTCCTGCAGCATTTAACGTAATTACGGTTCCCGATTGATGTAGTTGTCGGAGAACCGGAGCCATTAGAGATCGGAAATTGACTGACTTAAAAACGCAACGGGAATTTCCACTCTCCCCCCAACATTGCACCATATTTCGAAATGTTACGCAAAAGTTCTAGAATAAAAATTAACACGTGCAACTGCCGAGATCAACACTTCCGAGAATTTGGTCGGCAGAAAATCAGCTCACAAAAGAAACTTTCAAGGTGGAAGGCCGGTTCCCTTACCGGCCTTCCATAACTCAATTTTTAAGACAAGCAAAATAACGAAACTGAGACCAACATTCAAACGGCCATTAAAACAGAATTTCGATTACTATGAAGCGGCAATTAAATTGAGAACTTAATCCCTATACAGCGCAAATTTGAAAATAACATAACACATCTCTCCAACTTCTTCTTGGTCGGCGTCTATTTCTCCTTTCCGCTGAAACCCATTCCAGTATTCTTCTAGGCCACCTAATTTCGTCCATCCTCTTTGTATGCCTAAACCATGTTAACTGTCTTTTTTCGACTTCCTCTGCGATGTTTGTTTCCATCCTCATGTTTCTTCTGATGGTTTCGTTTCTTACACGCTCAGTACCTGATATTCTGTAGCTCCTCTTTAGACAGTCCATCTCGGTAGCTAGCAATTTACTTTTATTCTTCCTGCTCAGGTCCCATACTTCTGCGCCATAGATGGTTACGCTTTGCACAATGCTTCTGTAGAGTCTTTTCTTGGTTTCTTTTCTAATACTTCTCTACCACCATACCGAATTTAGAGACCTTATTACTCTGCTGCCTTTATTAATTCGTTGAGTAATTTTCTTGTTGCTATTTCAATTTTTATGGAAAATTACTACTATTATCTACATCTCGCTACCCCTTGTATAAATAATAAATATAGATTTAATTTCTACGCTGAAACAACTGCACCAACTTTGATGATACAAATTTTTATAGTAAATAGCCGACATACTAGTAATTCACATAAGTTTCTTTCTAAAACTGAGGAGTGGTTAACGACCGCTTGTATTTGTGTGTAACAGAAAATTGTAGTTTCGCTTAATCAAATACCCAAATCCTTTCGGTGTTTTACTTGCAGACGTTAGTGAGTTTCTGAATTATAGCTGCTATAAAATGCAAAAATCAAACAATGAAGCCTTCCGGAAACAGGCATTTACTTTATTATGTAATAGCGTTTTTCCTTTCAAATATTAAACACGCCAAACTAAGTAGTTAGTTGAACAACGTCTGCTGTAAAATTACAACTACATAAACAAACTAAGGAATTATCCAGTAGCGCCTGAAATAGAATTTTATATAACAATGTGTCGAAATTAAAATAGAAATTAGCCCGCCCCAAGTAGGAAAGGTCTGAACTGCGTATGGAACAAGCAAAACTGAATTTTAAACATAGTTTCGGGCAATAATTTTCATGAGAATTTGCATTCAGTGTTTCGTAAAACTCGACGTCCCGTTTGCGGAATGAGCTGGACAACGGACATTTGTTGTTTGTCCCCTTTAAAACCAGCGCTAGGCAGTAGAACTTCATTAAAGTTGTCCCACGCGCTAGGTAATTACCTACCATTCCTTTGAAAAAACTAAAAGATTTTTAATGAACTTTATTATTTAAGATACATTTGGAAAAAGAATGTACTGTCAATTACAAATGATTTTTTCGCTTTCTAAGTTTTACAGTGGTATTCCTTCTGGAATAAGTTGAGTGAAAAACGTGTAGGTGGTTTTATGTCTTCCGTAAAACGAAGTAAAGGCTCACTCTGCTGAGTGCATTATCCAGTTTGTCTCGCCTTGTAATTTTCTTACACGGCAGTCTTGATAATTATAAATATGGAGGTCGGCGGTGTAATGTCACGTTAGGTATTTGATTTTGTGTGCTCCCCGTTTAGAATGGATAATCGAAGTAAGTTAATGACGATGCTTTGAAATTTCTAATAACTATATAACCTTTACCGGTTTCCAATGTCATTAATGAACCTATGATACATAAATGAGGAGTAATAATTAATATCGCGTGCCGAGATAAAATGCAAAAGTCGTAGATAATGATTGAAAAGCTTTATTCGCTTCCATTCATCAATTAATTGAGACGCGTCGATAAAATGTTAAATTAACTAACCAATCGATAAGGGGCAAATCTGCACGGTTGTGAATTAACAATTTTCTAAGCAGACAGGTACAAATTCTTCTTCAAGAGCCCGTCAAGTTAAGGGGTTAAAAAAGCTTTCGTATTTATTCCGGACGAAGAGATTTCGGCCGATCCTTCTAAACGAGCTCGTTGCTAATAGTGACAAGCTGAATGGTTCTAACTTCTGAAAACATTTCTATAAACCTAAAAGCCGCCGAATCGTTTTTGGCGAATTAATTAACCAAAAGTGTATTTGAAAGTTGAAATACAAATGCAAATGTCTTCACACTTGGGATGTCAAACTGCAACGTCCGACTGTATTTTCCGCATGCATTTGAATGCTTCCAGCCAAAACGGCCCGGAATCTTGGTTTAATGACAAAATATCATATTCGCTGCTCGGCGTTGCAGCTTTTGCCCTTATCTTTAGCAATTTCAAACTTAAATCTGATAAATACATCGCAGACGGCGTAGTATTTAGTAAATCCCCAGCTGACATATTACTGGTACATACTTCCTCATTATATGCAGTTGGTTCAGATTTATTTTGAGTGTGGCGGAAGCGCTTAATAACTAAAGTTAAAGTGAATCCTTATCAAAAATTGAAATTTGCGCTAAATGGAAAATTACCCAAACGCTTGTTCACGGATTGCAGAATTGTTAATAAGTAGGTATTAACCTATACCTACGAGTACGTTTTTCCAGACTTGTTTATGGGAAATACGTGGCCAGGAGAAGCGAATAATAGCAGTTTTATAGCTAGTTTTAGTAGGTCGTTGATGTCCCGAACCAGGAAAATTGGACTCGAACCAGGAACTTCATTACCTACTGTCCAGAATACCGCATCTATAGGTTGTACCTACCTATGCGTGTTCCTCACCATTTATGCTAAAGTGCTCGCCTACATTGCCCCTTTAGCGAGCGGAGTATCTACCAATTTGCACGCTTAGGATGACTGCTAATTAAACCTTATTGAACACCCACGCTCGACCGGCTAAGCTTAACAACTCATTTTTACCATACACTCCGGAGAAGTATTAATTAACAAATTTCCATCCGGAAATGCTTAACCTTACCGTGTCCTTTGATTTACGAATTATGCGACTTTATTTCCGGCAATTATCGTGCAGTCCACCCCGAGCCTGAAAACATTTTCCTTTGTGAATATGTTTAAGTAGCTAATGAAAACGTGAACGAAACTCACGTCTTTCCTTCTCTCTCGCTCGCAGGTAAAGAGCATCTTATGACATCGCGTTTCCAAATGAGCCCCGAGGAAAGACTTAGTCGTCATTAGTCTTCATTAGAAGAGCTCCGCTACTGCAAGTTTTTGTGACTCGACGTTCAAAAGTCGCTGTCGGGATAAAGCGAAGTATTTTTCTATGCCACAAATTTATTTAGTTAAGTGTATTTTTTATTTTGGCATTCTCCGATAGGGCAAGACGGTAGCCGTTTAACGACCGGTTGCGATAGTAATTTTGGAATTTTCGCCCAAGTAAAAATTTAATCTTAGGTTTTTAAATTTGGACCGAATTGTTCGCCCGCTCCTTGACAGTTGTTAACAGCTAATATATTTTCACGGTAGACAGGAAAGTATCGCTCCATTAATGCCCTTTTCAGAATGGGCCGCGCCTGTCCTGCGCTGGTCCGTAGGACAAATTTTAATATACGCCGTCGATTTATCAGTTCAAATACTGAGATAGGTCGGCCGCTTTAAACAAAAATGCGACAGTTATAATTACTTTTCGGATCTAGACTATTCCGACGAAAGAAGCCAAATGTGGCGGGTATTTTGTTCGCGGGTCGAGTGGGTGAATCTTTCTAATGAATTATCACTGGGTCTTAATAATTTCGCGGGCGGCTGCGGCTCGGAAACGCCTAGAACGTTTTCAGACCGCTCTCTTCTCTGCATTTATCAAGCACGTGGCACATGACACTTCAATAACGTAATTAAATCCGCAAAATGGCCTCACTGTTGAAATATAGCCCAGTTATTATCGTCGCCAGTCACAACGTCCTGGAAGTTACACTAAAAATTAAATTATCCGTCAAATGATATCGTTCTGTGGCAACTGCGAATGCGGCTTTCAAAGTTTAACCGATATGTTGATATTCAGACAGTAATCCGGTCCCAGAAGAGCCGAATTAAATGTGATGTGCAATGATGTTTAAGACATGTTCGCTTTTGACGTTGTTAAGCCCTCGCATAAAATCACTTTGTCCAAGTTCTAACTCGCCGTCATGCATTATCATCAGCGCATTATCGCCCTCGATCCGCGCGGTTCGCCTTTGGCGGAAACACGGACCCTTCCAACTGTGCATATTTAGTGAACTACGTAAATTTTATTACAATATATTTCTTGTTTAACTTAACTCGTTAAGATACACTTTGGAACGTGCATTCGTTTTGTCTAAAGACATTATTAATTCGTACCCCGGAGACTGTCATCTTGTTAAGCTATTGAAACAGGAAACGCTGTTGCCAGTTTGGAATACTCTGCAAACTTTTTCTCCCACTATTACACTAGGTTATCCTGTTAAAAGCGCAATTACATCAAATTCATTAACCGGATAAAAAAGAAAAATTACGTTTGATAGGCTTTTAGTAATGGGAGGTTAACAGCTAATCAATTACTTGCGGACCTTCTGCTGTCTCCTATTTTTCTAGTAGCTGCTTTATTCTTGAATTCTTGAATTCTTGAATTAAGTTGAATTTCCCCCTTGTTCATCGGTATTCAATTATTAATCATCAAATGGCCACCCAAATCTTCCGCCTTAAGTTTCTTTTTATGGATATTTCTACATAACGTGTAATAGATACCAAAATTACATGTAAAGCCAAAATCAAGAACCTTCGAGCTTTATATTTTAGATTATCTTTACAGTTGTACTTACAATCAATGAGCTTTTTTAAACCCCCTTTTTGATAAAATAAATACCATGTAGTTGGATCATTAAGCCCTACTATTATACTACATATTTAAAATCTGTTATATTTACATAGAATATGTTACAAACGAAACGTATTTAGATGATGTGGTATCGATTAATGGTATTTATGTGTATACCTGTTAGTTGCAACTTACTTAACCCCTTATAGGGCAGATTATGACGAACAAAAAACAGCCTTTTTTTACAAGTACTTGTTGAATGGCAAAAATAAAGAGAAATAAGTAAAATAATCTTTGATATATTTTTTCTTACCAGACTGATATTTCGACCAGTGTTGCACTAGGATACAGGCCATAACTGTGAAAATACTGGTTGAAATATCCACCGCTTTCTAACAATGAAATATCATAGTAAAAATAACAATGAAAATGTAGTAAGGCAATTATTGTTTTAGTATTATGAAACTTTCACAGGCCTTAGAGGCCCATCGCTTTTGGTGTGAGAAAAGGATAAGGTAGTTGGTGTTGGTGCGTAACCATGTTTAACCTGCTGTTGTGTCTGAATGTTTTTGTTTATCGTCTTGTTACTCCTCTAATGCGACCGTAATTCGAGGAGTGCCATTAATTTGATCCCAATGGCAAATGGAGACCGGGACCCAGTACCGACCATCCAGGAAATTAGAAACATTTCCGACCATGGGGAGATTCGAACCGGGAAGCGTTTGGACTATTACATCCAAAACTTGGGTCTCTACCACTGAGCCATCTCCGCCCTAGTAAGGCAATACAAAACTAAAAAAAGTATTTTAAAACACTCTCATTTGATCACTTGTTGTGGAATGGTGCAAACCAAGGTAAACATAGCGCTACTTGACATTTTGTGCACGCTATACTTGAACGTTTTGGGTTTTTATCAGTGCTTATCAGGGCACATCTTCGTGAAGTAGTGTGTGTTGGTAAGTAATAACGTACATTTGCCATTCTCACCGTATTTTCGACACTGACTGACCTGCCATCAATTATTTTCATTTTATTGTTGCCAACTATCAACCCTAAATACAAGATGTGATTTTGGGTTGAATATAGGCTGTTTAGTAGAAACACCCACTTTATATAGAATATAGAAGTTCACAATAGAAGCATCGACCAGGTAATAAAACAATTTTAACCACCATTTTCGTCACTTCCAGGCTATAGAGTAACAAGGATGGAGGTGATCAAACCGATCAACCCCACCCATGTTTTGATTATAGTCCTCAATGCGTTTTGGACATTCAACGGTAACTGTAACTCCTTCCTTAGTCATTCCCGGGACATTTGATTTTTTCGTTGCCGAATGTATGGTAGAAGCAATGGTACACATTTTTTTCCTCGATCTTTCCGTTTATTGACTGTTATGTTACTGGTACCAACAGTATCAAAAACTCCTTGTTGAAGTTTTTATCGGGAACTAACAGTTCTTTCGGAAATTTTTTTCGGTTATACCTCATTGTTCCACACCCAAACAGTTTTCTATCAAGAATCTTCGATAACAGAGTAAAGCTGGCGAAAAATTTATCGAAATAAATACAATAGCATTTGTTTTCGAATGGCGTAGTCAATTCTAATATTTTTTTTGCCCAAGCAGCCTTCTTCGTCAGAGTCCTTCTTTTCTTCGTATACAGAAAAGTTAAGTAAATACCTAGTCGAAGACAAGGAAAAGCCCATATCTTAATTCCTCTTTTAATTGGCTTGAGAGGCATGTATTGCTTCAAATAGGTTTTGCGTTTGAAAGCAACCATACTTTCATCGACGGCTAAGTTTCTGTCTGGAATGTAAGCGTTCAAGAATGTATTTGACAAATATGTAATCATAGGTTGCATTTTGAATAATTGGTCGAAACAATTAGCTTCTTTTTCTGGCATAGATTCATTATCATTAATGTGTAAGAAACAAAATATCTTCAGAAATTTCCTTAGTGGCATAATATGTGATATTATTGAGTGATAAAAATTTTGGTCAGACGACCAATATAGTCGTAGGTTGGTAAAGAGTAAAAACCCATTAAAATTAGTACTCCAAGAAAAACCTTCAACTCTTTTAAAGTCAACTCGAGATAAGTGTGATTTTGCTGCGCACAACGGTTGGACTCGGTTACAACCGTGTTGAGAAAATCATCTCCCAGAATGTTGGAGACAATTGCAATAGGTGATTTTCTTGTGGGAAGTTTAGGCCCAGGAAATTCTTGGAAACCAATCACCTGAAAACTATGGGGTAAATAGTGTGATTTTGTCCATGGAAAGTCATCAGTTTGATTTTGAAGTTGTGTTTTCTTCAATGTTGATTTGGTGACATGGGCAGCAAGTGATTCGTCGTCATCCAATGTAGAATCATATTCTTCAATAGCTCGATGTGTTACAGGATTAGGGTCAAAGCCAGAATCGGCTACAGGATCATCACTGTCGAAACTCAAATCATCATCCATTTGGGAGAAACTCCTTTCCGTTTGCCGTGACCTGCCAGAAGATGACGACACAGACTCTGAAATGATGTCATCATATCAGAGTCAACTGCCTGGTCGTGAGTGATACAATCTAGCCACATAAATTGTTGTGCCGTGGATAATTTGCTTATATCGTTCAAATTTATCCCTTTTCTAGAACTCATTTTTGTCATCTATAAATAATATTATTTATAATTATAAGTTATTTATAATTATTTTAGAATATTTTTAGTTTCTTCAAATTTCAAAAATATAGCATATGTCATGCGGAATATAAGTGAGTTTGTGTGCCTTGCCTGAACATTCAGACTCGCCACTCAAAGTTTCAGTTATACTTCTTATAACATAATATGCTATTGTTTTCTTGTTATTCTTCTTCTTCTCAGCTTCTCAGGTTCCACTGCTGGACATAAGCCTCCTCCATTATGGCGCTTGCCATTGCGTGTTGGCCAGGGGAGGATGTAGATATGGATTTGATGTGGGTTTTTTTGTAGGATCTAGGGATTTTGGACGTGTAGAATCCCTCGGTGAGGGAGAAAAAACGGCTCGCGTGGGCAGGGTCGCTTCCTGAAGAAGGCCTATCTCCGCCGGGATCGCGGAGAGTGTCTACCTGCTATTGTTTTAGTCTGTCAAGATTGCTGAATATAGATGCTAAAATAATTGATAAATATACATCGCAACTTCATTACATACCTAAGTGAAGTTATGTTACATAGGTACAAATATTATTGTAGCGCAGGCAGGAACGACAATTATATTTATTACATCATCATCTACGGGAAAATATGTATAGGGGTAGTTGTACTTGCGGACACTGGTTGAAAATTCAACCGATTTTCTCCTCCCTTGCACACATTTAGAAACTGGTCGGTTTCGTGACCAGTGTACGCTTCTACAATATGGCAAGGATCATCTGGTTGAATATAAACCACTATCTGTTTCATAACAGCTTTTTGTTGACTTGGTTGAAATATCGCCCAGTATCCTATAAAGGGTAAACCCTACGCAGGGAAATATTCTGCCTGGTACATCCTCTACAGAGAAGAAAAATTCCTTGATTAGGTCCTTCATATCGCAAAATAACTTACTTACTTACTTTTTTATCCCGTAATCTTTTCTATCTTAGGTGTAGAGGTGATGACCCGCTCCAACATTTTCTATCCTTAGCTTTCTTTTTTGCTGTGGTACAATTGAGCCCTTCTTTCTTTAATGTATTTGCTGTATCTTGGCTTCTTGGTCTTCCGTTCTTCCTTATGTTGCCTGTTTCCCTTTCCCATTTCAGTTTCACTGTTCTATTTGTATCTATTCTCACAATGTGGTCTAACCATCTTAGTTGTTGTATTTCGATTTTCCCACTTTTTACTCCTAAGCTTTTAGTTACTATCTCACTTCTTATTTTGTCCATGTTAATCACTCCTTCAATTTTCCTTAGAATTTTCATTTCAAATGCTTGTATTTTGCTCTTCATTTTAGGTTACAGAACCCACGACTTACTTCCATATGTAAGCCAATTAAGATTGGCTCACATTTTCTGCATTTCTTGCTTTAGTTATTTATCTTTCATTGAAAAATGGGTTATATAGGGCCCCATACATGGACGTTACTTTGCAAATTCGAGTTGTTAACTCACTCTCAATCCTGCCTGATTCTTCCATTATTGCCCTCAGGTATTTCAGTTGCTTGGTTTGTGTGTCTATTTTTCCATGCATATTTATTGTTACTTTCTTGGGTAGATTTGCTATGTTGGTTATTTCAGTTTTGTTCAGATTAATCTTTAAATTAAATTGCGCTAAAAAGGCCTCCAATTTCTCTATTCTTCTGTGGTCTTTTCTTGATGTTAGCAAGATTATCTACACAAAAGAATTCATTTATGTGTATCCTTCATAGTATTTTCTATTTTTGGCCTGAATGGCTTTTCAGTAACTCTCTCGTAGAACTTATAAGCAAAACATATTGTTACCGCCCGGCGCCTCCACCATATATTACGCCTATGGTGTAACTGATAAGGAGCCCTTTGTGCTTATCGCCGGCATCACCAGAGAAACAACTACCCTTATATAAAAATGGCTGGATTTATTAAGCACTTAGTTCTACAAGACTATTACAACTTATTCTAAAACATTATACTAAACTACTTACAATAATACAACTAGGTACAGCGCCATCGCTAGGTTTTATTCTTGGGAACACCGCCAACTGTCAACTATACACTCTATACTATTTATTATTCACTGTCTGCTATTTTACTGTCTTACTGTTGGCTAATTCAATGTTAAGTGGCCTTTTATACATTCCCTTTTGCACCCATAAGCGATGACCTGATTATTACTTAATTTCCCTTATCAAGCGTATTACTTATTCCACATTGCCTAATTTAATATTCTAATGTACTTTGGATTTACTGAGTAAGATGACGTCCCCACTTACAACATAAATGTGGATGCAAGTAACGGAAATCACATTACAACAGCTATGAAGCAACAATTAATTTAATTTAGAATTTTTGATATTGGGCTCGTAATAATATTACAGATAATCCCCTGTAATTATTACAATTGACGAAGTTCCCTGTTTTATATAGCGGTACTATCACCGCAGCCCCCCACCTATTTGTGATACTATCGGTTTTCCATGCTAGTGATATTATTCTATGTAGTATCGTAACTTCTCCATAAATTTTATCATTTCAGGTCATATGTCGTCTATACCTGGGGCTCTTTTATTTTTGAGATGCTTCACTGCTTCCTCCACTTCTTTTATCTCTTCTTCCTGTTCTTTGGCTACACGCGTATTTTGGGCGTATCCTATAGACCATTCTTCCGTTTCCTTTGTCTGCTTCTAACAAGTTCACAAAATATTCCCCCGTCTTTCTAAGATGGTGATTATGTTTCCTTCGCCGTCCTTTATACTTCTTTAGTGATTTTTCTGTCTTTTCTAGGGCCTCTTAATGTGCGATGTCGCAGCACAAATACACTTTAATTACATAGAATATGTGGCGACACGTGGGGCTGTGTGATTATACAAATCAATAAATTAAAATCGATTAGAGGAAATAATCAATAATGAATCAATTAATCTGATAATCGATTATTCGCCTAATCAATTAATTTAGTATACCATAAAAACAATTGATTACTTTGTATTTATAATAAGGTAATACATCGCCAACTAGCCTAAAAGGCTACCCAACAATTTATATCTAACTTAAATTAACTAAATGATTATACTAAGAATGCACTAACTACTGTCCTCTCAGTTCTGTCTTGCAAAAATTTTTTTTAGTATGTTTTCATTTCACTTGTGCTCTGCTTTTTTCACTGACATTTTCACGTCTCTTTACCCTAGCTCAAATAGTTTGATCCGCTTGAGCCTTCTCACTAGATCGGTATTGTCGAGGAGTTGGAGTACCTCGACGTTTACGTGGTGATGAAGCTTAGTTTCATGCTTCTGGGCAAGGTCCTTTATTTCTTCCGTCACGGTTTTTCTCTTTAGACCCCTGTGGATATCACTATTTCTATCGTACCAGGGTGCATCTATGATATTCCTCAGCACTTTGTTCTGAAAATTTTGAATTTGTTTGATGTTAGTTTTGTTGGCGAAGACCCAAAGTTGACAACTTGATTGTACAGAAGTAACTTGTTATGTACTGAAAGTTGTGAGTTTCTTTCCAGAAGTCGATACATTTTCCTATAGTTTATATTTAGTTCTTCTCGTTTCTTCTATATATGCTCTTTCCATCGTAGTTTGGTATTACAAGATACTTAGTTGTATTAGCGTGCGGTATGATGCTGTTGTTGAGTGTTACTGGCATGTAATCGTCCTTCTTGTTCATGAAGTTGATATGCACTGACTTGCTTTCGGTTAGTTTTATTCTCCATCGTTTTGTCCATCTGTCCACCAGGTTTGTGGCTTGTTGTAGTGTTTTTGCTGTTTCTTCAGATCCTTTACCTACTGCTAGTATTGCAGTGTCGTCTACGTGCGTGGCTGTTGTTATCTCGTTGGTAGACGGGATGTTATTGGTGTATAGTAGGTATAGAATTGGCCCCAGCACACTGCCTTGTGGTACCTCTGCCTTAATTTCGTACATGCCGATTATTCCTCTTTTTGCTTGATGCTGAATAGTCTGCTTGCGGTGTAAGACTTCAGAAGTTCAGCAAATTGTTTAGGCAAATTATTTTCTAGTTTATGATTAAATCCTTGATACCATAAATGGAATAATTGAAGGTCCGAAGAGATTAATATGCAAACCCTATTGATAGCACTATTACCCAGAATAATTTGACAATTTATAATAAATGAAAACAAACGCATGAACATGTTGAAAGTCTTTCTGACTAAACATATAGGGGTTAATTGTCACTTAAGGGAAGCTGATAAAGTATGCTGGTCAGTCGAATTCTGGTTATAAAATTAATTTGTTTGTGGCTGCTCGGTTGATTAAATTACGAAGGAAGCAATTGCTACAAAATTATTGTAGAATAGTCGTATATTTGATGTACAAATTGTTTAATAATATTGAAACGTTGATAAATCGGATAAACCATCAATTGGATACTCCATTAATTGAATAATCAATTAATCGGGATTTCACGTATTCGAGCAATGAAATCGATTAATACTATAATTGATTATTTCAATTAATTTATGATAGTGCAGGTTAGTTTTTATACAATGTATTATAGAATTCTAGTTGTACCTTTCGTATTTCTATGTACGTCGATTAATGTTACGTGGGATTTTTACCGTAATAACATATTTCATACAAATGTCAAAAATAAATAAGTGACATGTTCGTTTAACGGAAAACCAATTATTTGCAGCTTTTTCTCAATAGCTGCTTTATGTTCAAATGAAATTGAATTTCCTGCTAACGAGATCGATTTCCTCCTCGTTATAAGTTACTTGTTCATTAGCATCCAATTAAAGAGGATGCCACTTGAACGGCCAGTCAGATCTTCCGCCTTAAGTTTATTTTTATTGATTTCTCTACCAACTAGAATCAATTAATATTTCGCCGATCTTAAATTTATGACATTAGGAACCCAAAATGAAGGGAATTATTGTATACCCTTCAATTTGTATTTTAGATTACTTTCACAATCGTATGTTAAAGCAATTGCTTGATAAAATAAATACCAGCGTCGATTGGATCATTAAGGATTACTAGTCGACATTAAGTTGTTGTATAGATTGCCGTTCTCCCTACATGGGTTATTGTATCGTAATAAGAAATTTCTTAAAATATCAAATAAAAACAAATGATCGTTTAACAGAATACCAGTTACTTGCTGCTTACTATTATTTTTAGGAGCTCCTTTGGTTTCAAGTACAGTGGAATCTTCTTCCAACAAAATCGAGTAACTGCTCGTTATAAGTTACTTGTTCAATAAGGTAAATACCACGTCGAACGGTCAGCCAGGTCTGATTTTGCTACAAACCAGGATCAATTATGATTTAGCAGATCTTAAGCCATCATAAACGAGATGTTTTCAAACCTCACAGATTTATTTTTTTATTATTTTCACGATTGAACATAAAAACAATGAATAAACTTTCTTATAGCATAGTATGATGAAGTAAATGAATTGGATATCTTTTGAATCTCTAAACTTCTTGATAACCTCTTCAGTATGAGTTCAACTCTCTAAAATTAATAGTGTTTGCTAAAAATATGCAATCAAATATCTGAACATCCAACTTCTAGTAATCAATAATTACGAAAAACATAAATCTCGAATGTAAAATATTGCGAATGAAAATTCCCATAAACAAAAATCTCGAATGGTAAAATCTATATGCAGTTAACGGACGTTCTTTTCTCTTCAAAATATACCACCACTAGACATTTTTCAAGAACAAAAAATGTAAACTTAAATCAATAAATTTTATCTATTCCAACTTTATAATACTTTTCATTCATATGTGGCATAATTGAGAATAAGCTTGCATAATACGTTAATCGGATTCCACGTTTTCTACAGCGCTACTATTAAGCAATAGTTTAGAATTCGAGATTTTTGTTGTCGAAGGTTCAAAAATAGGTGGATTATATTTAATATATAATGAAGCGTGGGAAAGTAGCTTAATATTACCAATGCATGAGAAGAGCGATCATTCAATATGCAAGAATTATAGAGTGGTCTGTCTATCCTCAGCAGATTTGTTTGTTTGTTTGTTTAAAGTTTGCAAAAAAGAACAAAACACTGAGAATACAGATAAAAAAAGAACTGAAAGTCGAATAAGAAGCTTTTCGAGCGAATGAACAGGCAAATGACAAAATAAGCCTAGTGCGAAATATATTAAAAAAAAGAAGAAGAGAGCAACTATACCTTACATTCATTGATCTAAAAGCCGAATTTGATACGATAGAAAGGGAAGTACTATGGAAAAGTCTAGTAGATCTAAAATTAGAAAGAAAATTAATACAAGTAGTAAAAAGTGCATACCAAAATGGAATAGCAAAAATACAGACAACTGAATAAAAATAAGAAGCCTTTATACTGAAAAGAGGGGTGAAGCAGGGGAGCCGTTTAAAACCACTGCTATTTAATATAGTTATGAATGGGATAAATAATAAGTGGACGCGACTGCCTCCCTGGACTTTCCCATACTGGAAACTGTTCATATCATCTTTATTCAACAGTAGAGTTATTTTCCTCAAAACGGTTGTTCAAGCGCTATCCTAAAACCTTGCCTCGTAACGAATAGACTTACAAG